>SJYA01000230.1:1210346-1257545 GCA_006410615.1 Neotragus moschatus | reverse complement strand
TGACTCATTGGAAAAGACTCTGATGCCTGTCTCTTATACACATCTTTTCACTGACCTCTGTGATTGAGGGAGGAAGGTTCTTTCTCAGGAGCACTAAATTTGTTTTGAAATTCCTGCAAGGGGACTCAGAGGCTGCAGAATGCTAAGAAGGCTGACATCTGCACAAAAGAGGTGCATGCCCTTTGAAGTCAAAGCTCTCCTTCCAAGGTGATGCTGAAGAATAATTTATTGTTGTTATTCAGTTGCTAAATTGTGTTTGAGACCCCATGGACTGCAACACTTGCCTGGCTTCCCTGTCCTTCACTATCTCCCGGAGTTTGCTTAGACTTAGATCCATTGAGTCGGAGATGCCATCCAACCATCTTGTCCTCCTCTACTGTCCCCTTCTCCTCCCGCCCTCAATCTTTCCCAGCATCTGGGTCTTTTCCAATGAGTCAGCGNTGCAACACTTGCCTGGCTTCCCTGTCCTTCACTATCTCCCGGAGTTTGCTTAGACTTAGATCCATTGAGTCGGAGATGCCATCCAACCATCTTGTCCTCCTCTACTGTCCCCTTCTCCTCCCGCCCTCAATCTTTCCCAGCATCTGGGTCTTTTCCAATGAGTCAGCGCTTCGCATCAGGTGGCCAAAGTATTGGAGCTTCAGCTTTAGCATCAGTCCTTCCAATAAATATTCAGGGTTGCTACAATAGGTACATGGATCTAGCTTGCTTCTTGAGTCTATTCAGGCTTAGGGTTTCCTTAGCTGGGGATGTAGTATAATGATTCCACCTGGAGTCAAAATGTCTCGGTGATTGCCATTTCCTAGGTAGGTGACCTTGTACAAGCTCCTTGACTTCTCTATCATTCAAGTTCTTCAACTGTATAATAAGGATAAAAAATACAAGTTTACATCCATTTCAAAAAGCATCTTATCTAGATTGCATTAGGCAACGTGTATAGGGACTTAGCAGTTTCCAATTCACCAAAATGGCTTTATGGATGTTAATCATTTTTATTGTCATTGCAACTGAGCCCCTGTCTTGTCTAATGTTAAGTGATGAGTGTCTTATCATGATCTGGGATTTAACCTCAGGGTCTGCAGCTTCAAGATAAAAACATGTAGACTATACTCAGTTAACCAGGGGCTCATCCCGCAGACATACTGCTCTGAGTCCATTTTTAGGAACTGGAGTAGGAGAGGGAGAGACCAGTTTCTACATCAGGAAATAATCTTGTGAAAAAGAAAAGAACTGATGAGGTAATTGGGATCAGTCCAGTGTTATTTGTAAACAGACTCAGGAGTTTGGCAAAGATACTAGATTGCAAGGCTTAAAAAAAGATTTAAAAAGCACAGGGGCTTCCAGTCACTTGACTTTACCAGTTTATGTTACCATACCTTTGTTATGCCCCAAAGGTGCTGCCATCAGAGAATTTGGCAAACAGTCATGGCTGCCATGTCCCTCCTTCCCCATCCACCTTCTAGCATGGGAGTCTTATGTTGCCTTCCCACTTGACTCTCCGCTCCCACCAGCCCTTACAAATTCTCATTTTGTCTGAGATCTTCATGGACTCAGCAGCTGGGCCCAGGCTCTGGACTCTGTTACTCTGACTTGGCAACTTTGCATTAGCAGATCCATCCATCCCCTGCAAGTAGCTACAGGATCGAAACCTGTGCAGACTGTGAAAGGTTTGGAGCTTCCAGAAAGAGCCTGAGAGCTGGGATACAATACTTTCGGTTCTTCCTTTCCCTCTTAATGGATCCCAAGTCACAGAAAGCCAAGCAAGAGTAATTCTCCTTGCTAAACACTGATCACAACTTTTGTTGGAACCATCAGATGTATGCCTGCCAATTATCAGTCAAGAATTACTTTGTGGAATTTAAGAATCTCTAATCAAGAGTTTGTCTCTTTCATTCTCAGAATTCTAAGACTTTCTTCCTTGCCATCACCCCCCTCAAAAAAGCCTATTTTCATAAATTTATGTGCATTGTTCATAAAGATATTCCCCAAAGCTACTGTGCTTACCCTGAAGACTCCAGGTAACTGCTCCTTCCTTTCTTCGTTCCTCCCACTTTTGCTCAAACTCTCTCTCTCTCTTTCTCTCTTGCTCATGTTCTCTCTCTCTCTGGATCTCTCTCGCTCTCTCTCACCTTCTCTCCCTCCTTCCTTCCTTCCCTCCCTCGAACCTTTCTTTGGATCTAACCTAACCTTCCTTGATTCTATTTAGGCCCACAAGATTACCGCATGCTAAGGGTTTTGCTAGATCGTTAGTCTACGCCCATCATTCCGTCATCTCAGCTCAGTGTTTTCCTTTAATTATTCACTGTTGACTACTTTTACAGACACACTGTGTTTGCTCCAGTTTAAATAATGTGAATTGGTCTCCCTAAAGACAACAAGACAAGATTTTGTCTCCCTACATTAGGAGAAATTCCCCACCTTATCAGACAGCTAACTACTGAAATTGCTGTTACTTGTGCCTGATTTCAGATAAAGTGAAATATTTTGTTTAACATCCGTTGTACAGCAATAATTATATCTGCTTTAAAATATCTCAATTTGAGAAGTCCCCTAGTGGTCCAGTGGCTAAGATTCTGCCCTCTCAGTGGAGGGAGCCCAGGTTTAATCCCTGGTCAGGGAAAAAGATCCCACATGTTATAACTAAGAGATCACATGCAGCAACTAAAGATACCACATGCCACAACTAAGACCTAGTGCAACCAAATAACTAAATAAATAAAAATAAATTTTAATAATAAAAACGTTTAAGAAAGAAAAAAATCTCAATTTGGACCTGAGAAAAAAAATAATTTAACAGTGAAACTACACCTAATCACTATAGCAATTTTGCTGTGGATATACCTTAGACTCATTTCATTACTTGGAAGTAATATATTTCAGAGTTCAGCTTTATAATTTCTGAAAATCTATCGATGATGTGGAAATGACCAGACTGTATTTTTAATTATAGCTGTTTATCTAATGGTTTGTATACTCCTTGGGCTTAGTTCACCAAAACTTTTTCTCATCATAGCCAAATGCTCAACTTACACTTGAACTGTACTCATATTTTAAATCCTAGGGCTAACTGTTATTATAAATTTTTAATTATCCTTTTAATATGATGAGTTCCATCAATGAAACCAATTAAATAAAGGGCTGAAGAATCAGTTATATAAAGAAATGTTTAACTATGAATTATAAGGCAGTTGAAATGCCATAAGGCATTTTGAACTTGAAAAGGAGTTATTTCCTCTGGGTGAATAAAAGGCTAAAGAATTCTCCAGGTGAACTCTGCCCTTCCCTGCCTGCACCCAGGGCACAGGTTCTTCGGTGAGTGAAACACAAACTAGATGTTAGTGCCCACTTGCCCAGGCAGCTGCACAACCAGGTACAGCAACAGGCTGTAAAAATTAATTTACAAAGCTGTTGACCTTTAATGTGTTCCACCCAGTTCATCTCCATTGCTAGGACCTAGCCCAGAAATGGGCATTCTGAACAGATGACAATCACAATTCTCAAAAATAAAAAAAGGAACATAGGAGATGGTAGAATCACGAGTGAGTCAAACTCATGAGGATATTTGAAAACGTAAAATCAAAATTAAACGACATATTTCTGGGGTAAAGACCAGTTGAGTGTGGATACATTTGACTGTGTCATGTTAGTTTCATGGGACTTCTGTATTTGACTACTTTCATTTAAAAAGAAAATTCATGAAGATAAAAATTGATTAAGTCTTCTCACAATATGATTTGGAAGTAGCTATCAGAAATTTGAATGTGCAAATTCAAAGGATGTTGAATCTTTGACCCAGCAATTTCTTTCTTGGAATCTATCCTTAAGAAATACTCATGTATACCTGTGAGCAGTACAGGGATTACAGCAATGTTTTAAACAGCAAAAAAAAAAAAAAAAAAAAAAAGGAAACTACACAAAACATCATTGTTAATAGGTTGGTTAAACAAATTGTGCTATGTCCATATTATGGAACAATGTAGCCATTCATTAAAAACAGTAAGGCAATTCTATTTGAACTGACAAGGATTAGATAAAATGCATATGTATGTATATTTATATGTTGATGAAACCAAACCAGTAAGTTATAGAATGGTAGGAATTCCATTAACATAAGAAACAAATGTATGTGGTGCTCACGCAAATGCACATTGTGTGTAAAAGATGACAGAGGTATCTAGAAGGATATATATCCATAATTTATTATCTCCAAGGAAAGAAATGGAATCTGATGAGAGGAAATAGAGACAGGAAGGAGAGTAAAAAATTGGAAGAAGGGATTATTGGAGGACATTTACTTTCTCTTTATATACCTTTGCAATGTTTACCTTTTGTTTTTTAACAATAAGCATGCAGTCTTATATAATTTAAAAGTCATTTTAAAGAAAAAAATTTAAAGACTAAAAAAGAAAGAAAAAATGATCACTTGTAAATGGCTCATCCAAAAACAACTATTTCCCCCCATCTATACTTTGCCAACAAAGGTCCGTCTAGTCAAAGCTATGGTTTTTCCAGTGGTCATGTATGGATGTGAGAGTTGGACTGTGAAGAAAGCTGAGCACCGAAGAATTGATGCTTTTGAACTGTGATGTTGGAGAAGACTCTTGAGAGTCCCTTGGACTGCAAGGAGATCCAACCAATCCATTCTAAAGATCAGTCCTAAGTGTTCATTGGAAGGGCTGATGCTAAAGCTGAAACTCCAGTACTTTGGCCACCTCATGCGAAGAGCTGACTCACTGGAAAAGACTCTGATGCTGGGAGGGATTGGGGGCAGGAGGAAAAGGGGATGACAGAGGATGAGATGGCTGGATGGCATCACAGACTCGATGGACGTGAGTTTGGGTGAACTCTGGGAGTTGGTGATGGACAGGGAGGCCAGTTGTGCTGCAATTCAAGGGGTTGCAAAGAGTCGGACACGACTGAGCAGCTGCACTGAACTGAACTGACGGAAGTTGTGGCAGGAAGACTTTACTGTAAAGAATTTGAAAACAATTATTGGAATATAGTTGACTTACAATATTGTGTTAGTTTCAGGTGTACAGCAAAGTGTATCAGTTATGCATATACATATACCTACTGTTTTTTTAGATTCATTTCCCATAAAGGCCATTACAGAGTACTGAGTAGCATTCCTTGTGCTATTCACTAGGTCCTTATTAGTAATCTGTTTTATATATAGCACAAACAACTATTTTTATTTTCTGTGTTGTTTTCTAGACTTTTAATATGGGCCTAATTATGTGGAAAGCATACAAAATTACAAATTATATAAGAATGTCTATACATGATCATCTAATTTAAAACTTTTGGTATAAAGTACATAACTGTGGGCTTCCCATGTGGCACTAGTGGTAAAGAACCCACTTGCTAATGCAGGAGACATAAGAGATGCAGGTTCGATCCCTGGATTAGGAAGAGATTCGTAAGAGATCCCTGCATTGGGAAGGAGAGCGTGGTAGCCCACTCCAGTATTCTTGCCTGGAGAATCCTTTGGACAGAAGAGCCCGGTGGGCAACGGTCCATAGGGTCACAAAGAGTTGAACATAACAGAAGGGACTAAGCATGCATGCACATAACTATAGTCTATTAATTGCCATTTTGTTGCAGATAACTATCATCTGGTATTTGGTATTAATTCATTTACATTTGATCATTGTACCAGAATATAAATAAACAGACTGGCTGCTTTGGACTTTATAGGGTTCTCATGAATAGTGCAAAAAAATTAAGCTTATCACATGTTATCTCTTTGAATTATATCTTTATCTAAGTAGTAAACTTATCAAATTAAACAAGAATTTAGACATTTTATAGCTCATAATATATACTGCCAATTTTCCAAAGGATAGTTCTAATATTATTGCCTTCAAATAAAAATGTTTTGGTTTTTTTCCATCTTCATTAGCATTGGGTATTAATTTTTTTAACTACTTTGGTAAAAGTTAATGTATTTGGGGAAAAAAATATAAATTTGAACATTTCCTTTATGTTGATTTGTTAATTGCATCTAGTGAGTTGACCATTTAGTTTTGTCTGTTTACTTAACAATTTTTTGTGTGTGAAAAACAATAATAGCAAATCCTACTGAGTACTATACAGGCATCTCATATTTCAAGCTCACAAAGCCCCAATAAGTATTATTATTGCCACTATTTTATAGGTGAAGAATTATTAAGTGAAGTCACTCAGTCATGTCCAACTCTTTGCGACCCCATGGACTGTAGCCTACCAGGCTCCTCTGTCCATGGGATTTTCCAGGCAAGAGTACTGGAGTGGGATGCTACTTCCTTCTCCACAGGATCTTCCCAACCCAGGGTCGAACCCAGGTCTCCTGCACTGGAGGCAGATGCTTTACCATCTGAGCCCCCAGGGAAGCATAGATGAAGAAACCAAGACCTAAATAGTTTCGCATTATGGGAAGTCCAATATCCGGTCTAAGGCTCTTGTTCTCACCACACTATATGACCTCATATGAATGTGTTAAATAATTAAGATAGTGTCCTTTCATCTGCCACATTCATTAAAAGTATTTTCCCAGTGTGCTTCATTTTTTGTGTTTTCACATTTCTATATGCAGAACGTAGTAATATTTTTATAATAAACTCAATATGTCTTTGTGATTTCATCATTTCTAAGCTTATAAAGATATCCTTACTCTAGAGATGTGATAAATTTTCAAATATATTTCTTTCAAGTATATGTATGCAATATGTATGACTGTATGTACATGTATTTGTATGTGTACATACATAGATATCAATATGTAAATTCTATAACCACGTGGACATTATCTTGCTGAACAGTATGAGACATCAAGGGTTTTTTGGTTTTTTTTTTTTTTTTACCCTGAAACTGTTGCTGGGCAGAGAATTCCTCTGCTGGTGTCCAGATGAGATACTGAGCTACCAGGATTTCAGTCTTCAACTTACCTTTGCTCCAAGTGATATGGTTAAGCCAAGATTATTTAACTCAAGCCCCAGTGAGTCATTCCAACCCCTTGAATCATTCTGACGGACATGACAAAGCTTCTGCTAAATTACTGCCTTGGAGAATTCTTTGCACGACTAGTTGAACATTGGGTGTCTGCAAGCCTTATGATTTATAGCTCTTCATCATCTGGGCACATGTCTGACCCAATGGGCACACCCATTTTATTTCCTAAGAGAATAAATATTTTCAATATTAAATTAGCAGGTGCCAACTGGTGCTAAAGTGTAGGTCATTAGAGCATGCATAGTGTATGTTACCATTTGCATGTGGGGAATTATCCATCTTTCATATATAGGAAAAAAAGAAGAGATATAGGTTAAGATATGGATATGGGTAAAGACATAGATATAGATAGACATAGATATCAGTTCAGTTCAGTTCAGTCACTCAGTCGTGTCCAACTCTTTGTGACCCCATGAATCGCAGCACTCCAGGCCTCCCTGTCCATGACCAACTCCCAGAGTTCACTCAAACTCACATCCATTGAGTCGGTGATGCCATCCAGCCATCTCATCCTCTGTCGTCCCCTTTTCCTCCTGCCCCCAACCCCTCCCAGCATCAGAGTCTTTTCCAATGAGTCAGCTCTTCACATGAGGTGGACACAGATATAAATGTACATAAAGGTGTATAGATACATAAACAGATACACATGAAAAAACTGGCCAGGGAAGTTGCCTCTGGGTAAGAGAATCAGGTGGCTAGTGTTGGTGAGGAGTGACTGAGATTTTTCACCACCAATTCTTAGATAACTTTTGAATTATCTTTCATGTGTCTGTATGACCTACTCACAAATAATTTTTATATTAAAAATAATGAAAGTTAAGTTCAAACATTTTATTGAGTATGTGGTAACATTTTCTAGTCACTTTATGAAACTAATGCACCATTGATAATATGAAAGCTTCCTAATTCCATGGTGGTTGGTAACACCCTGCATTATACAAAACGCAGCTATTTTGTGATGGTGCCATCCATAGAAACCCAGCAGTCCATCTTAGTTGTTGGAAACAACCTTTCCCAGGTTTCTTTGACCTCCAGTTTCCAACTAGGTTCAGCCAATGGAGGTCAAGGACACTAGAATGAGGGATGAAGGAAGGAAATAACTAGGGTATTTTTCTATTTGCAGCATTAGTTATATGGTCTCAGCTCCAATCGCATAGCCTCCATTATGGCTCTGGTTCCCACTGGAAGACCCTGATCTGGGCTCTGGTAATGCCACTTCCTCCTATGGTTCCTCGAGCATTAAGCTGGGAGCAGCTTCCTACTGTTGCTCAACTCTGGAATTCCTTTCTGGATTCCATGTTTGGCTTCTCAGTCCTTCATTTCCTAGGGAACCAACTCTCTGTATTAAATTCCCTCTTGGGAAAACCTGGAATGGCTTCTGTTTTTCTGTTCAGAGAGCCTGCTGATGTTCTTTAGAAGTACGCGTTTTCTAGTTTCCGCTTTGCAATCACTTGCCCTCAGGATTCTTTCCTATAATATATGATCTTGGATTCAGATTGCAGAACTCCAAACACATGGAGCATGTCATGTTTTGCACTCCACCCTTAGGTTTCACAACGGCCATTCTTTATCATTGCCCAATGCCATAGATGGCTTTTTCAATGACACTATCTGTCGACACACACTTAGCAACAACAGCCTCCTCATTCTGTTCAGAGCCAGAACACAGGGCATTAAATGTGGAAACCTCTCTGGTCAGACTTAGCCTTCATGCTTTAGCTGAGCTATGGAAATTCAGAATCAGAGCTTCTCCTTGTGAGAGATTTCAGAGGGGAAATGACTACAGGGTGCTCAAATACAGACTCTCCCTTTCTCAGCTGGCTTCGTTTCCAGCTGGTGTAGCATAAGAAATCAAAATCCCATTTCACCTGTTCCTTGGGAAGTGACAAAGCCAGTGGCCTTTATTTAAAGATCACGGGCCTATCTCTTGTCTCCACAGGTTACTTGCTAATGTTTAACCTAAGCCTACCTACTACATATGGTTTATAGGAACATGAGCGTTTGCTAACAAATTGCTGTAAATGATTGGGCTTTCTCAATTCATTCATTACCCAAATTCCCTTCTGGCCCGGTACGAGCCTTATCAGTTCTCATAACGATAGGCAGTGCCTAACTCAAGGCTTCTGACTTACACATGGCTCTTATAGCACTGCCCTTCTGGACTTGGTGGGACCACGCCCTTCCTCACCACACCTGCCTCTGTCGCTTCTTTCCTCCACCTGCCATAGGTGAGAATGTATTTTCTCGTCTTCCCTTATAATCCCCGTCTTACTGCTGACCCAGTCTTTCTACCTCCAAATCAGATAACATGGTGAGAATCTGCCCTTCTGCCCCTTGGCCCATTTCAGTCATAGAATCTGTCCCCCGTGCCCATCCCTCTACTCTTAGCCTTTGAACCAGTGCTGCCAGTTCTATTACTGACCTGTTAATGTCCTCCCGCTGCCACCCCAGAGGCCTGTCCCTCCAACAAGTTGCCCTTAGCTCCAACTACCCACAGTATCCCTGACACAGGAACAGAAACTTGTGTGCATGCTAAGTTGCTTCAGTCATGTCTGACTCTTTGCAACCCTATAGACTGTAACCCCTCAGGTTCCTCTGCCCATGGGATTCTCCAGGCAAGAATACTGGAGCAGGTTGCTATGCCCTCCTCCAGGGGATCTTCCTGACCAAGGGATTGAGCCCATGAATCTCCTGCGTCTCCTGCATTGAGGGACGATTCTTTACCACTGAGTCATCGGGGAAACCCCAGGAACAAAAACCCCAGCTGTCAAAAAATGTCCTGTCTGTGAAGGTCCTGAGGTCTATCCATCTTCGTCCTTTAACTGCTCCCCACCCATCTTCGCCTCCTCTGTCCAACATCCCATCCATCAATTGCTACCCCCGGCCAGATCTATCAGAGGTATAAAGTGAAGTTGCTCAGTCGTGTCTGACTCTTTGCAACTCCGTGGACTGTAGCCTACCAGGCTCCTCCGCCCGTGGAATTCTCCAGGCAAGAGTACTGGAATGGGTTGCCATTTCCTTCTCCAGGAGATCTTCCCAACCCAGAGATGGAACCTGGTCCTGCCGCATTGCAGGTAGATGCTTTACCGTCTGAGCCAGCAGGGAAGACTCAGAGCTTTGGGGGCAGATTTACTGAGATGCCAGTGAAGTTTAATCTCCAGGGGTCCTCACATGGCTCCCTTCTGAGGTCTCATGGGTAATTCAGTCTTCATAATGGTGTATTCTTTTTCTTAGAGAAGGCCTCCACATGCTGTAACCTTGTACCATCACAAAACCCAGCCTTGCCCCTATTTGGGTGATTGCTCCCTCTGTTTTCTTGGAATTAGGAGAAAATTCCCTCTCCTCTGCCTGCCCCTTCTAGGAAAAAAGTGCTTCCAGAACCACAAACTGAACTTTGCATGCCCTCACCCTGCAACGCAGTGCTAAACCTAGTGGTTAGTTTTAATTATATGACTGGTGCTTTGTTACAGGTATTTTTTTAGATTAAATAGGTTTTCACTGATTGGCTTTGGAAACCAATCACCAAACAAGTGACTTGTAAACAAACTTGTGGAATGTAAGCCATTCCTAAATTGCAAGCTTCAGGGACTAGAGATTAATGAGAGCCCATAAACCACCTGTGGAAACCTATGTATAAACACTGATATTTTGTCACATGAAAAAAGTTACTCATTAAATTCAATCAAGGGACATAGCAAAATTTGCAACATCCAACAAGTCACAGTGTGTAATTACAGCAATCAGTCATCTATTTTCTGGGGCAGTTTACACTTAAAAAATTCTGCTCTCTTTTCACCCCTGGATGACTCTGTAGTTCACCATTATAGACCCAGAAACTAGTACAGTACCTGGCACACTGTAGGCACTCAAGCAATGCATGAAAAGCCAGTGATGTGCCCAGCTTTTGATTTTAAAACTATGGTCTCTAACTGTATAATAGATATAGATAAGCAACTTGACATATCTTTTTATGATTTTTAAGTCTTTATGTTAATAATTATGCAAATTATTTCATTTTCCAAATCTCATTTGTCAAACAAATGGTCTTGGATTTCCATGGAAGATGTAATATATACATTAATGTCTCTCTTCAGTGAGGCAATTCTTTACCAGAAGATTATACAGCCTCTTCCAGAATATTGTGTTTATTTTCTTATTCATGCAGAGGAATGCTTTTATATCAATTTTGGCATGTAAAGAGTTTTATTTTTAAATAACCAGTATAGCTGCAGCATTCTAACCTCCCACATAATTATGCTAAATGCTACAAATATGTTACACACACTCCAGTTTTCAGTTTAAGAGCTCATTAACTTTCAGTGAGACTATGGATTTCCTCCAGCAAGGAGATTAACAGAGTGAGTTTGATGAAGAAAAAATTTTATGTAAATTTTCTTAATCCTTCTAAGAATCCAAAAGGATTAATTATTATAGACTGATGACCAGGGAAGTTTTGATTTCTGGATTCCTAGATCACACCAGGATGACAAATTGGCTGCAGCTTCTCCACTGCCTCTTCTCTCTCCTTTTCTATCCCTTCACCCCAAAAAGAGAAGTGAATAGTCAACTGCTAGTGTTTGGGGAACATTTGTGGAAAAAAAAAATAACAAGCAATTTAAAAAATTCTTTAGATTGAAAACAACTTCTTGGTCCTAGGAAAATGTATACCTTCGGAGCTAGTCTAGGGATGGTACAATTCATTTCTCCATCAGAATACCAGTCATCAGCACGAAGATATGTTCTCCTGATACCACTGGTCTTCCCCCCTACCCATCTCCCATCCACCCAAGAACACTCCAGAAGAAAGCTCTTTTCCTGTCCTCTTTTATTCACCACAACCAAATTTTCATTCCAAGTCACAAAAAAGCACATCAGTACATTTCTTGGTCCTATATTGCAACATATGTATGTATTTAACTTCCTTTCCTGACTTTAGAATCATCCCTTCCACCTTCAATCCTCATCTTTGACCAACAAAATGAGAGAGAGAGCCAACTCCCTTCTCCACAGAGCATGACTCATGCCTTTCATGGCTGGGAACTTACCCAGAACAGACACAGAATGCAATAGACCTTACAGATTATTATTTAAGTACATGAGTGGTCTTCACCCGAGCTACAAAAGTTGCTGAAAATCTGAAAGCCAGATTCCACTTAGCCATTCGTTCCTTGAGGAAAATAACTTCAGGCATTTCAAAGGAGCAGATCTTTCAGACAACTGACTGTTCCCTCTGCAAACCAGTTCCCATGCTCCCCACCCACCTCCCCACCAGAGGGCTATTAGAATACTGTTCGAAATAGTGGTGGTTTTTCATGAAAATACCAGGTTCTCCCACTTCAAAGAACAGCCAACCAAGCCATGAGTTATTGCTTCTTCCAGAGGAGTTCTCCCTGCCAGGGTGTAAGGAGACAGTCTCATCTTTTCCCTATTCTTCCCAGGCAGAGGGGGAGGATTTTTTTTTTTTTTTTCTTTCTAAGAGAATTCCTCATGAAGAGCACTTAAAACAAGATTTCCGAAGATCTCAGGCCTACTACCTTGTTTTGTGGTTAGAGAGGAGAGAAAGTGGGAATTGTGGGGGAGGAGGCAGTGGTGGGTTTAGTGCTTTTTAAAAACAGCTCACTAGGGAAATAGCTCATTTTCTCTCCTGCGGGAAGGGGGTGGGAGGGCAGGGCATGGAATGAGGCAGCCTGTTGATGACCTTGGTACTAGAGGAAGAGGAAGCAGTTCCATCTAGTTCTACAGAAATGACCATGAAACTCTTTGCTCACTTACTTCCACCCATTTGGGGTATTTAATTACCAGTTTGTGCTCATGGAAAGGAGAACTCAGCAAGTGGCTGGAAACCAGAGCTCTAAACACTAAATCTTTTTTTGCCTAAGGCTTGCTGAGGCACCTGATGAATTCCTTGCCTTGTTCATAAAACTTGTTTCCAGCAAAGTCAAATGGAGCAGCCTTAACACTTTTGAATATTTGGCTATATTAACCATCTTGCCTTTTAGAGCAACTTTCCACTTAGAGCAGGAGCCTCCGTCTTTCAACTCCGGGAGAGAAAACAATCTCTATAATCCAAGTTGGGAAACCAGAAGCAAATTGTCAGTGGACTCAGAACACCCCCTTTCCAATTCTTGGTTCTTCTCTGAATAACAGGACAAGTTTTGTCTCGGAAGTCTTTCTGGGATGCAGTGGGGCTCATCCCCTCCCTGCCTCAAAAGCTGCTTAATCTCCACGCATTTCCTACAGAAGGATCTCCATTTGCTTAAGAAAAGGTAGGGATGCTCAACATCTGTAGGCATCAGAGAAATGCAAATAAAAACAGCTAGGAGGTAACACTCTGGAGCCACTAATTTAAAAGACAGACAGTAAATCAGATAGAAAAATACAAATATCATATTATATCACTTATGTGTGAAATCTTTTTTAAAAATGGTACAAATGAACTTATCTACAAAACAAATAGAGTCACAGATGTGGAAAACGAATTTATGGTTGCAAAGGAGAAAAGTGAGAGTGAGGGATAAATTAGGAGTTTGGGATTGACATATACACACTACTGTTTATAAAACAGGTAGCTAATGAGAACCTACTGTATAGCACAAGGAACGCTACTCAATACTCTGTAATGACTTATATGGGGAAAGAATCTAAAAAAGAATGGATATCCATATAACTGATACACTGTGCTGCACATCAGAAACTAACACAACATTATAAAGCAACTATATTCCGATAAAAGTTTTTTAAAAGACGGACAATAACTTTTCGGTGGGGATGTGGAGACATTGAAGTTTTCCTATATAGTTGTGAAAATGCAAAATAGTGCAGCCATTGTGGAAAACGCTCTGGCAGAACCTCAGAAGACTGAACGTAGAGGTACCATGTAACCCAGCAGTTCCATTACCAAGAGAAATGAAAATGTGTCCACATAGAAACTTACACATGAGTGTTCATAGCAGTGTTCTTCGTAATCACCAAAAAGAGTAGAAAACCCTAACTGTCCATCAACTGTTAAGTGGACAAATAAAATGCAGTATATTTATGCAAGGGGGAAATTATTCAACATTAAAAAGGAATGAAATACTGATAAGTGTTAAACACGAATGAACCTTTAAAGCATTACGCTAAGTGAAAGAAGTCAGTCATGCTGGACTATATATTGTTTGATTCCATTTCTATGAATTATCCAGAATAGGCAGATCCATAGATACAAAAAGTAGGTTAATAGTTCCCAGGCTGAGGCGTGGGTAAACGAATAGGGAGTGACTATTGACAGATACAGGTTTTCTTTCTGGAGTGATGAAAATACTCTGGAATTAGATAGTGGTATTTGTTGCACAACTCTGAAATTCTAAAAACTGTTGAATTGTACATTTTAATGAATGAATTTTATGGTACATAAATGATATACCAATAAAGATGTTAGAAAAGAGGAAGGAAAGAAAGGAAACTGACTGGGTGGGATAAACACTGACTATATTTAGTCTTGCCCCTTTAATATCTCTTTTCCCAATAAGCTCCTCCCTGGAGTTATGGGGAGGGAGGCCCTCTTCCTTTAGTCGGTCAAATTTGCCCCCAGCAAATGAAGTCTTTACAGTCAGTCATGACCTCCCAACCTCCTTGTAATTACTGAGGCATACCTCAGTCACATCCTCCTGCCCCAATACAGGAACTTGGCCACTCTGCTAAAGGCTTCCCCCGGAGCCTTGCCCTGGGCCCTCTGCTTGCACGACCCTATCAGGGTTTGCCAGTCATCTCCAGGCCATCAGAGCTCACCACTGCTGTCTGGTTGAGAAAGGTCCAGCCTCCTGTTTAGTCAGGTAACCAATCCTATTCAAACTTACCTAGATAACAGTCTCTGCCTTGAGCAAAGCAGAGGGTGAGTTGGATGCTAGATTTCTGCCTTAAAAAAAAATTTTTGAATTAATTTGTATTGGAATATAGTTGCTTTACAGTGTTGTGTTAGTTTCTACCATACAGCAAAGTGAATGAGCTATATGTATACATATATCCCCTCTTTTTTGGATTTCCTTCCCATGTAGGTCACCACAGAGCACTGAGTTCCCTGTGCTACACTGTAAGTTCTCGTTAATGGTCTATTTTCTACATAGTACCAATAGTATATATGTGTCAATCCCAATCTCCCAAATCCTCTCACCCCTTCTTTCCCCATTCATATCTGTATGTTTGTTCCCTATGTGTCTCTACTTTTGCTTTGCAAATAAGATCATCTGTACCATTTTTCTAGACTCCAGATATATGAGTTAATACATGCTATTTATTTTTCTCTCTCTGACTTATTTCTCTCTGTATGACAGTCTCAAGGTCCATCCACATCTCTACAAATGACCCAATTTCATTTACAAATGACCCATTCCTTTTAATGACTGAGTAATATTCCATTGTATATATGTACCACATCTATTGGTGGACATTTAGGTTGTTTCCATGTCCTGCCTACCATAAATAATGCTGAAATAAATATTGGGGGTGCATGTGGTCTTTTAGAACTATGGTCTTCTCTGGGTATATGCCCAGTAGACTTCTGCTTCTTTGACAGACGAGACCTGTGTTTGGCTTTCCCACTTTCTGGTTGTGCCTCCACACAACTGGGGGGCTATGCTCTTCTCGTCATGGTTACCTGGCCCCAATCTGCTGTGCGTGCCCCAGGAGAAGCTAGCCCAGCCATACACACCCAAGATATCCAGGTGTCTCCTATTCACCCCATGTAAATTCAGGGTGGCTCCTGATTAAGCTTTGAAAGAATTGCTTTTCTGAGCCAGGTGCTTAGCATCTATAATTCCACTTAATCTTCACAACAGCTCTATAAAGAAGGTATTATTATCCCCAATTTTCAAGAAGAGGAAACAGATTCAAAGAGGGTAAACAACCTAAAGTCACATGGATTGGAGTCAAGATTCCAACATAGACCTGTCAAAGCTAATGCTCTATTTTCTCGGATAACAATTCCTTTCCTTGGTTGAGCGCCTATCGTATACCAGGAAGTGTTCCAAACACGTTAAAAATATTATTTCATTGATTCTCACAACATCCTCATGAGAGAGGTATTAGCATCTGATATAAATAAATGAGAAAACTGAGGTTCAGAGCAACTAAGTAATTGCTTTGAGATCATATGCATTTGTCACTCACTGAAAGCACTGGAGCTTGGTAAGATTTTTGCTGATCTTGATTAATGTGAAAGCTGCAGATAGTGCTGTCCTCTTTCCCATTCTTGTTGCCTTTGAGCAACAAGAATGGTTGGTCCCATGAAAAAAAAGACCAAAAAAAAAAAAAATCATAAATATTTCCTAAACATCAACTTATTTAAAAATCTACCTTCAGATCATTTGTTATACAAGAAAATTAAAGTTCTATTTGTTTAATCTGCTGTGGGCAAGTTTTCTGTTAATTGTAGCTAAACATTTTCTTAACTCATACAGGAAGGTCCTTTTATCACCTTCTTACAGATCAAGAAACAAATTAAAGGGGCATGAAGAGATCAAGTGTTTTTCTAAAGCCAAACTGATAGTGACTGTGGTCTACTGATAGTTGACCCCCCATATCCGTCTTTGGGGTCGCAACAGAGTCGAACATGACTGAAGCGACTTAGCAGCAGCAGCAGCATTCTTCTCTTAATAATTTCCCAAGTTATGCTTGGCATGTGGCTGGCCAGCAGAAGGTTCACATTTTCCAGGCTTCTTTGAAGCTTTGTGGTCTATATAACTATATTTTTGTTAGTGGGATATGAGTGGCAAAGAGGGATGTTATTAATTTCCAGGTCATGCCCTCCAGTCCCTTTTTTCCTTTTTCCCACCAGTGGGGATGATGGACCATTTTCAGTCACAGCGACCAGACTAACACCTCAGGAGATGGCAGAGCAACAAGACAGAAGGAACCTGGGCTCCTGAATGACTTCATGGATTAGAGTTGCCCTCCATCCTGGGATCATTTACCAAATTAGCCTTTTAAGTGAGAGAGAAATAGACTTCTATTTCATGTAAGCTACCTGTGTTTTGCTGTGTTTTTAAGGCACCATTATCTTAACCAATACCATGGCCAACAAATTTTCTAACATAGTTCTCTGTAATTCCAAACTTAGGTAATTTCCACTACAACTCTCAATACCTAAATCAAAGTCTGCAAACCCCAATGTCCACAGATGTCAGGTAGATAACAAGTCAGCAAAGAAGGCTGAGTGGAAACTATGGTAAACTGGAGAACACATCTGTGCTTACTATGCAGTTACCAAACTATTTCCTTTTCTTCCTGCTAGACTGTATTTCTCAGTTTTCCTTGTAATTAGGTGGGGCCATGTGACTGCGTTCTGACTAGCATCATGTGGACAAAAGGAATGAATGCTATATCCATGCCTCACCCATGAAAAAGTTCTTGTTCAACCCTGCACTCTTTTTTCGGGGAAATCTTAGGAGCCATGCAATGATGCAATGGACATGGCAGAACCATAGGCTCAAAGAAGCTGGATCCCTGGGTCACACTTAGAAAGAGCTGCCTAAATTACATCAACATGTAGATTTCGATGTGAAACTAAGAAACAAAGTTTTGCCAAGCTGATTGTTTACATGATCAGGTCTATTGTAATCACAGCAGAGAGGTGTCCCCTAATATAACAAGGTGACAGCCCCTATAGAAATGCTGGCTTAGTACTGCCAGATTCTTGGACTTTTTTAAAAGAGAAGATAGAAATCCTGAATATTATTAGAAAGTTGCTGATTATCCGTGTTAGCCAATTCTTTGGAAAAGAACCTGCAGCTGGCAAAGATTAAAGGCAAGAGGAGAAGGGGGTGACAGAGGATGAGATGGTTAGATGGCATCATCAACTCAATGGACATGAGTTTGAGCAAACTCCAGGAGATAGTGAAGGACAGGGAACCCTGGCATGTTGCAGTCCATGGGGTCTCAAAGAGCTGGATACGACTGAGCAACGGAACAACAATAGCAATCAGTGTTAGCCAATATTGTGAAGGTCAAATGTGACTAAGATCCAGATGTATACATGTTTTCCACCTCTGCCTCAGTAGGATCCCCTGATTCTGGGCCTTCCTTCTTCAGGAATCCCCTGATTCCCCCACTGATCCCAGGTTCCTGAGGTACAGACCCAAACTCTTTATAATAGAATCAGTTGCTGGAATGACATCTGACTTGTAATTAGTGCTCAGTACAAGGGCTTATTATTCTTTTTGTGCTTGTTGTTGTTATTTTGCTTCACTTTGTTGTTGTTTATTTGCTAAGTCGTGTCTGACTCTTTCCGACCACTTGGAGTATAACTCACCAGTCTCTTCTGTCCATGGGATTTACCAAGCAAGAATACTGGAGTGGGTTGCCATTTCCTTCTCCAGGGGGTCTCCCCATGCATATATCAAACCCACATCTCCTGCACTAGCAGGCAAAGTCATCACCGCTGAGCCTCAAGGGAAGCCCTTGTTTCATTTGACGTGCACCTTAATCAATGGTTCATCATAAGGGTGCCCTGCATTGCGTGGAAGGAGGTGGCCAGGGAGCAATGGACGCAAGAGCATTGTCTGCAATAATTGAATTCAGAAAGCTTGACTATCTTACCTATTTAGAAGAACAGACTCTTTGGAGAGAGACTGTCTGGGCCCCTATTCCACTTACCAGGTGAACAGCTTTGGGCCACTTACTGAATCTCTCTGCCCCTCAGTTTCCTTAACCATAAAATGAGAGTGGTAATAATAGTGAGAGTGTATTTATTTGCTAGGGCTGCCATAACAGCATGCCACGAACATGAGTGGCTTCAGTTCAGTTCAGTTCAGTCGCTCAGTCGTGTCCAACTCTTTGCGACCCCATGAATCGCAGCACGCCAGGCCTCCCTATCCATCACCAACTCCCGGAGTTCACTCAGACTCACGTCCATCGAGTCAGTGATGCCATCCAGCCATTTCATCCTCGGTCGTCCCCTTCTCCTCCTGCCCCCAATCCCTCCCAGCATCAGAGTCTTTTCCAATGAGTCAACTCTTCGCATGAGGTGGCCAAAGTACTGGAGCTTCAGCTTTAGCATGATGACAACATAAATTTATTGTCTGAGAGTTGTGAAGGCTAGAAAAACCGAAAATCAAGGTGTCAACAGGATTGGTTTCCTTTGGAGGCTGTGAGGGAAGGCTCTATTCTCTTTGGCTAATAGATAAATGCCTTTTCCCTGTGTCTCTTCACGCTGTCTTTTTCTGTGTGTGTCTGTCTCTGTTCAAATGTCTCCTTTCTATAAGGACACCACACTGGATTAGTGCCCACTCTAATGACTTCATTGTGACTTGATACCCTCAATAAAGATTTTATCTCCAAATAAGGTCACATTTGAGGTGTTGTGGGAGGTGGTTAGGATTTCAATGTATCACTAGAAGGGGGACACAATTCAGCTCATAACCACATTACCTGATCAGATTGCTGTGAAGATTAAATTAGCTAATACAGGTCAAACACTTAATAGTCACTGGTACAGCATAAGCACTCAAAAACATTTGCTGTTGTTGCCCAGTCGCCAAGTCATGTCCGACTTTTGCAACCCCATGGACTACAGCACACATTAGCTAATGGTATTATACATCTTAAAATGTTGTTATACCAAGGTGACCCATCCTTAAAAATAAGTTGGTAAAAACTCTGCTGTTCCAGTATAGATGTTTTTGGGGAGTAGCTGAGGAGAGGTAGGGGTGATTTCAGTTCTTGATCTTAGAATACAGCAAAATGAAAGATGTGCCAGTTCCCAACATTGATAATACAAAAGAAGATAGGACAAGAGACAGAGAATCATTGTGCTCATCATAAGCTTGAAAATGACTCAATTTGAGAGGTATGTCATACATTTTCTTTTGATTAATTACTAGGTATTGTTAATTCATTTCTGGTGATTATCACTAACTCAAAAGTACAATAAAAGACTGTAGCTTGAATTTTGCAATTCTGGAATTTGACCTTTCTGAAACAGAGATTGGTTTAGAGTCTTTTAAAATAGACTTACAATTTTAAAATAAATCTCTGAGGCCAGTTGATGGTTGTGTGGTTCAAACAGACTGAAATGTAGCCCAACAAGCCCTCAAGGTACAAGATTTAAAACCACTGCTACTGCTACTGCTAAGTTGCTTCAGTCATGTCCGACTCTCTGCAACTCCATAGACGGCAACCCACCAGGCTCTGCTGTCCCTGGGATTCTCCAGGCAAGAACACTGGAGAGGGTTGTCATTTCCTTCTCCAATGCATGAAAGTGAAAACTAAGTGTTTTCTAATAATGCCAAGAGTTGTGAATCCCTGAACTGTAAGCATCTTTACAAAAGAGAGAACTCTCTCTGATGGGTAACATTGACTCTTCTTTCGACAAAGGGGAAAAACGTAAAAAGTCAGTTCCCAATGTTTTGCTCTCATCCTCTTGAGAACTCATCAAACTTCTACTTTTAGTTCACATCCTAGATCATTCATGAATGCAGTTTTGTGATGATGTGGTTTATACATTCTGTTCAGTCTTGACAGCATTTTAAAAGTCTGGCCTCTGTAAAAACTTCAGTACAGGTCCCATTTCATTTATTGACTTTACAGATGAATACATGTTCAGTAGGGAGAAGTCAGCCTCCTCTCAAAACCTCTCTTGAAAGCAGAGACTGCTTGGGTGGCAAGGGTGACCTGAAAATTGCCTGTTTAAATGGGCAGTTAGTGACGCACACACCATCCAACCACATGGGTAACTTCTTTCCGAAGTATTATACCAGGTCAAGAACCCTAGCTCCTTAGCATGTACCATAGTGATCCTCAAAGTTCAGATGTCCAGTTTCAATTATATTCCATTTGCAAATCCAGGCTGGGTTTTTTTTCCCCAAAGTCACACGTCCATTATTTGTGAGCTTTGAGAAAGGCAGAAGAGTACAACTGAAGACCCTTCTGCTCTGTTCTCCCACCTCCTTCCCTATATCCTCTCATCATTCTCACCCCCACTCACTTCTCTCACTCACTCTTCTTCATGACATATTTGATCTAAGGATGTTGGCTCAAGCCAAGTAGAATTCAGTTTTTTCACCTTAGGTATAGCCATCAGTCCTGGGGTTTAATTTTTTTTATATACTTTTTTTTTCTGCTATTTTTAAAATATAGTAAGTGAAGATTCAGAAGAAAGTCTTATATAATAAGACTGAAAAATAAATTATTTTCTTATTGTGTGTATGTGTGTGTGTGTGTGTGCTCAGTCGTGTCTGACTATTTGTGATCCCCTAGACTGTAGCCTGCCAGGCTCCTCTGTCCATGGAATTTTCCAGGCAAGAATACTGAAGTGGGTTACCATTTCCTAGTCCAGGGGATCTTCCTAACACAAGGATCAAACCCCACATCTCGTGTGCCTACTACACTGGCAGGAAGATTCTTTACCACTATTCCACCAATATTTTCTTATTACAGAAGCAATTGTGCTTATTGTAGAAAATTTAGAAATACAAATATGTACTTTAAAACAAAAAGGAAATAGCATGCCTCACATCCTGAAATCCAGAAATAAGCATGGCTAACATTTCAATGCACAGTTTGTCAATCCACGTTTACTCTTAAAACTGAATAACCATGCAACCAGATCACCCAACTAGTCTGTTTAGAAGGAAGGTAGAGGCAGGAAGGGCAAAATACCAAGACAGTGACCTTCACCCCCCTCCTCCCATGGCACCCACATTTCAAGAGTTTTCTAAGGGACTACACCAATCAACTTCCAAACTCTTTCAAGACTTCTGTCCTGGCTACTAAATCTCCCCACTTTGCTCCAATCAAACATTACTCCAATACCGGCTACTTGGACTCAGATGAGTTACTAACATGCAGACTAAATGTACAGTAAAAAGGAAAAGACTCCTCCCAAAACTTCTGAAAGGAGAAAAACAACTTTCACTGAGGCTAATGTAATGCAGTACCTGGTCTAGTTCGGTGAGGAAATACATACTCTGAATATGTGCATGCCATATTTTGAAAACTCAGCTCATACTGAAATTTACATCTACTAAGAGGAAAAATAATGTCTCTTGCTAAATATTACAAATGCCAACACTTAAGAAATGTATGTCCATGGACATGTTCAGACTCACTGTCCATATACACAAACTTGCACATTTTAAGAACATTTAGTATAAAATAATATTTTAACTATAAAGTATCCTCAGAAAGAAAAAAAGCTAAGTTTATAATTCAAGAACTGGATGCTATAAAAAAGGAATGACCCAAGAATGAGTAAGAGTTCTTTGAAATTAAAAATATGATAGTTTAAGCGGAAGTTTTCAAGAAAGTAGAAAATAAGGATTGATTGAAAATCTGAAAGACTAAATTATGAAGTATAATCCAAGAGGCTAATGTCCAATGAATAGAAGCTCCAGAGAGAGCAGACAAAATGAAAGGAGAATATAAAGAAAGAAATAGTAAAAGATTTCTCAGTTGAAAAAATGAGTGTCTAGACTGAAGAAAGAAGGAAGGAAAAATACTACAATGCCAGAAACACTGAATGAAAAATGACTGACAGTCACAGAATGTTAAAATTTCAGAACATCAAAGTCTTTTAACATCCAAAAACTTTTCAGAGAGAAAAAACAAATTGTATTTTTTAAAGTTGAGAATGGCATCAAACTACTCTTTAGCAATGCTGTATGCTATGAGAAATGGAACACTTCGAAATTCAGAGAGAAAATTTGAGATATTCTGTGTCATGGAAGAACTCAATACATTTACCTCCCACATCCCCTTTCTATGGAAGTGTTCCACCAAATTAAGAGAGTAAACCAAAAAATGAGAAGTTCAAGAAATAATTAAGCCAATCAGAAAGAAAATGGAAGACTTAAGGGTGACAGCTTTTCATCAAATATAGGGAGAAGGAAATGGCAACCCACTCCAGTGTTCTTGCCTGGAGAATGCCAGGGATGGTTGAACCTGGTGGGCTGCCATCTATGGGGTCGTACAGTGTTGGACACGACTGAAGTGACTTAGCATAGCATAGCATAGGGCATAAGAGTCCAATCTGGAGCTGGTGGAAGGAGGCCTCCAAAAGACAGGTGTCTAGGAAGAGAATGTATATAAACAGAATGAATTCACAGATTTGATGCTATATTTGTTCAAGCTGATTTTAGAAAAGGCAGAGGAACCAGAGATCAAATTGCCAACATCCGCTGGATCATGGNGATTGGGGGCAGGAGGAGAAAGGGACGACAGAGGATGAGATGGCTGGATGGCATCACTGACTCGATGGCCGTAAGTCTGAGTGAACTCCGGGAGTTGGTAATGGACAGGGAGGCCTGGCGTGCTGTGATTCATGGGGTCGCAAAGAGTTGGACACGACTGAGCGACTGAGCTGAACTGACACGGAGCTCAACCCAGTGCTCTGTGACAACCTACAGGGATGGGATGGGATGGGAGGAAAGAGGGGAGTTCAGGAGGGGGGGAATATACCTGATTCATGTCGATGTGTGGCAGAGGCCAACACAATGTTGTAAAGCAATTGCCCTCCAATCAAAAAGAAGAAACAGTTGTTCCCTGGGAACTTCCCTGGTGGTCCTGTGGTTAAGACTCCCTGCTTTCACTGTTGGGGACATGATTTCAATTCCTGGTCAGGGAACTAAATTAAATGAAATCACAGAAGTTGCTCCCCATGTGAGGAAATACAGAGACAGGGTTAACCAAGGCGGGACAGCAGGGAACTATTGCTTTAAATATAAGCCCTTCTGGATTAGGTACACCAGTTCAGATGCTCAGAGAAGCAGAAGCTCAGATGGGCTTTGATAGTTGAGAGATTTTATTAGAGGAAAGCCTGTGAAAGGTGAAAAGAGGGAGGAAGAATTGATGGGAGAGCAGGCAGACTGTGATCAGACCAGAACTTTTGAAAGGAGAGAGGAAAGAAAAACTTGGACAGAAAGAGCCTCGGAATCCGGAAAGTTCTGAGAAATATTTGCCAGGCTGATGGGGAGTGTCCCAGCAAAAGTCACCGGTTCCAGGAATCCGACGTCAGGCAGGACGGGCCAGCACGCACACCCAGTAGCTCGGCAGTGTTTAGTCATTGGCTGCCCAGAGGGGCGGGGCTCATCGTGAGTGCCAGTGGTTCCAAAGTCGTGGCAGCTGTGCTTGTCACTCGGCTAGGCACCTACAGGAGACATTGATTTGATTTTTTAATTTCAAAAAGTTTTTGAAAGAAGAATAAATTCCTCTGATAAACAGGCGAAGTGAGTAAACATTCAGAGAACTGCATCATCTTTTAGAGAGCCGTTCACGTGATCATCAGTACCACCTGACTGGTACTACAGATTTTTGCATTCGTTTTTTGTCCAAAAGTATTGTGTTGAGTGCTTCCCCGCTGGAGCAGTGGTAAAGAATCTGCCCGCCAAGCAGGAGACCAGGGTTTGAACCCTGGGTCAGGAAGATCCCCTGCAGAAGGAAATGACAACCCACTCTGGTATTCTTGCTTGAGAATCCCATGGACAGAGGATCCTGGTGGGCTACAGTCCATGGGGTCGCAAAAGAGTAGGACATGACTTAGCCACTAAACAACAACAAATAAAACTAAATTTATTTGGTTCTTTCTTAATTGAGGGGTCAGGATGGATGCTGGAGAAGCAGTCATTTTCTCCAAAAAGCGTCCACAAGTTAAGGAATAATGTTCCAGAGCACAAAAAGAAGGGCCTCTTGAGAATCTATGAATTCTGATGAAATAGCCCTGGAAATTATAAATACATACAACCATTGGGAACAGACTGAGCGCTCTGGGTACCCTCTATTTTCTGTAACTTTCACAGCTCTGAGTTTCCTAATGACTTCACAGATCAGACTAATGCATAACAAATAAATTAGGTTCACGGTACAAACCAATTGTTTTATTTTATTTCTTTGTTGAAGTGTGGTTGGTGTAGGATATTATGTAAGTGCCAAGCAATTTTTAAAATTTGTTTAACTGTATATATGGTTTGCAATTCAGAAACTAGGAGGTATATCCAACATGTTAGGTCCTGAAATGAATGCAGTCTCTTGGGCCATTGAGAAAAAGAATACAAAATGTTTGAAAAATTAAAATGCCCACCATCAGTCATCTCCACCCTGCGTGAAGGAAAGTATTGGTGTTGCAGGGCAGGGGCAGAGCAGAAAGAGATGGCAGTCTTTGCCAGCTGTGATTAAAGTTTCTTTCTTTTCCAAATTTTGTAAAGCCTTTGACCATATGAACACATTGCCAGCATCCCTCTCTGGGCCTTAGGAAGGGCTCTGCTACTTACTGTGCTTCACCAGCATCCCAGTAAATCCACATCTTGCAGCCCTCTTGGAAAAGGAAGAGAGAATAAAGGGGTGTAGATTCCCTTAGGAAGTTGTTGAGGGCAGGGAGAGGTCTTTTACATATGTTAGTTCTGAAAACAAAAACACACAGAAGCAACTGCTATTTGGTATAAGTCCATGCATCTGACACTCCCAGTCACTGATCACTCCCTGTCAGGGCTGGGCTCCAATCACAAGACACTCTGGTGCTCATACAGGGCACAGACACACCTGCTTTCCCTGAGAACTTGTCACCCCGATCAGGGAGCTGAATGACAAGAAGAAATAAGGAACATTATTGGATTTAATCAAGGAAAATGAATTTCATGTGTCGAAAGCATGGCATATCACATATGTCACAACTGCTTTTAAAGAAAAACAGAGGGAAATACACTCAAATGTTAACAATGGTTCTCTTTGGGTGTTAAAATTATGAATAATTATTTTTTTTAACTCCCCCCTCCACATTTTCTTTAACAAGCATGTAGTTCCTTTAAACGGAGAAGGCAATGGCAACCCACTCCAGTGTTCTTGCCTGGGAAATCTCGTGGATGGAGGAGCCTGGTAGGCTACAGTCCGTGGGGTCATGAAAAGTCGAAANAATGGTTCTCTTTGGGTGTTAAAATTATGAATAATTATTTTTTTTAACTCCCCCCTCCACATTTTCTTTAACAAGCATGTAGTTCCTTTAAACGGAGAAGGCAATGGCAACCCACTCCAGTGTTCTTGCCTGGGAAATCTCGTGGATGGAGGAGCCTGGTAGGCTACAGTCCGTGGGGTCATGAAAAGTCGAAAACGACTGAGCTACTTCACTTTCACTTTTCACTTTCCTGCATTGGAGAAGGAAATGGCAACCCACTCCAGTGTTCTTGCCTAGAGAATCCCAGGGACGGGGGAGCCTGGTGCGCTACCGTCTATGAGGTCACACAGGGTCGGACACAACTGAAGCAACTTAGCAGCAGCAGCAGCAGTTCCTTTAAATCAGAAAATGAACTTCAAAAAGTGTTTAGAAAAAATGTGTTAACTTTATAGATATATGATTATATACATAAATATATATATTCATTAATGCATGCAATGTACAGGGTACTAAAGGATTTAAAACTTCCCAATATACTCAGTAAGAATATTTCACATGGCAGATATTACCAAGGTGATGTGAGAATGAGAGAATCAGTGAATCTCAGATTTGAAATGGCCCAAGTGTTGGTCATCTATTGGTACATAACAAACTATCCCAAATTTAGCAGCTTAATCCAAGAAAAACTTATTATTTTGCACAGTTTCTATGGGTTAGGCATCTGGGTGTGACTCAGCTGAGGGTTCTAGCTCAGGGTCTGTCATGGGGCTGCGGACAAGATGTCAGCAGGGCCTGCAGTCATCTAAGGCTCAGGCAGGGCCAGAGGATTAAATTCCAAAATGGCTCACTCATATGGCTATAGGCAGGAGGCCTCAGCACCTTGCCATATGATGATTCACAGGGCTGCCTGAGTGTCCTCCCAAGGCAACAGCTTGTGTCCCTCAGAGGGCATGACCAGAGAGAGAGAAAGAGATCGAGAGCAGAAGCCAGACTGTCTTTTATGATCTCACCCAGGGAAGGACATACCATCATTTCTGCCAGACTCTTTTATCACACAGACCAATCCTGTTACAGCATGGGAGGGGAATACAGGAGGGCATAAATACCTGGAGACTGAGAACACTAGGGGCCCTTTGTGCCCTCCCCCTGCCCATGGCATCTTTGAGAGACTAGAAATGTCCAACACAATGAGAAATATCAAAACTGGTAAAGTAATTTAAGCCTATCAGGGAAATAAGTGTCTTTCAGGTGCGCGATTGTGTCTCACTCTTTGAGACTTGGTGGACTGCAGCACACCGGGATTCCCTGTCCTTCACCATCTCCCGGAGCTTGCTCAAACTCATGTCCATTGAATGGGTGATGCCATCCAACCATCTCCTCCTCTGTCATCCCCTTCCCCTCCTGTCTTCTGTCTTTTGTAGCATCAGGGTCTTTCAGGGTCTGATCAGAAATGACTCTTTTAGGACTCCCCTGGTGGTCCAGTCATTAGGAGTCCGTCTGCCAATGCTGGGGACATGGGTTTGATCCCTGGTCCAGAAAGATTCTACTTGAAGGGGCAACTAAGCCTACATGCCACAACTATTGAAGCCTGCGAGCTCTGCAACAAGAGAAGCCACCACAATGAGAAGCCTTTTTACCACAACTAGAGAGTAGCCCCTCACCAACAACTAGAGAAAGCCCACGCTCAGCAATGAGGACCCAGTGCAGCCAAAAATAAATTGAAAAAACAGAGAAATGGCTCTTCTAAAAACTTACTATATTACTGGTAATAAGAGTAATGTGATTTTTAAACTTTTCATTGGCTTTCACTTCCTGAAAATTTACAGAAGTTTTTTTCCCCTCTCTTCAGAAAAGACTGTAGGACAAAATTGAGATTTTTTTTTTTTTCAAAAAAATTTATTTTGGTTGTATGGCTGTTAGTGAATTTTCTCAGAGGCAAAACCACCCAAACAAAAACCCTATTGTGGTCTTTTTTTTTAAGACTGTCTAGATGCCTGTGTGCATGAGTCCCTTCAGTCATGTCTGACTGTTTACAACGCTATGGACTGTAACTCCTCTGTTCATGGAATTCTCCAAGCAAGAATATTGGAGTGGGCTGCCATTTCCTTCTCCAGGGGATCTTTCAAACCCAGGGATCGAACCTGTGTCTCCCGCATTGCAGGCAGATTTTTTACCACTGAGCCACTGGAGAAGCCCTGTCTAGATGCCTAACTGATAAAAAATAATCTATCTACCTCAGCAGATAAAATCTCTAACACTATACATGGATTCCAACATGGACACTCATGAAATCAACACAGAAACCACATTGCTAAAAAACAACAATCAGAATGAAAATTCTGTGACTTGGGGTTTTCTTTTCTAATGAATTAATTCATTTAGGTGAAAAAGTCTTATAAATAGTGTAAAATTAAACCCCCTTGTCTACATTTAATGAACCACTTTTATTTAAAAGAGTACAATGCTGTGAAATGGAAAATGCTTTGAAATTAGAGACATAAGGCTACAGAAACATGGGGCAGCACATCCCTCCTTCAGAACTGCTCCTCCTAATGGGAATGGGTACCTTTGGTCAGTATTTGAAATTATGTCCAGACTTCTTAGAGGAGAATTCTCCTGTATTCATCTTCAAATCCCAAATGCCCAGTAAAATGCCAGGCATAGAGAAGTCTCTATGAATGAATGAATGAAGTAGGGAAGTACTCACTGAATGAAGGAGGAAGGGAAAGCAATAAATGTTTGAGGGAAATGATACAACTACAAAGCCAGTTCTCACCCTAATGCCCATTCCCCACTTTGCCCCCTGTGTTCCCAACATCCCCTGACTTCAAAAAGAGTCCCCAGGAAGACAACTGGCCTTGGCATCAGTAAATCACCAGGTTCCCTGGTGACTCCTGACTCGGCATTCCACCAAGTCCAGTGAATCCCCTGTTCAAATTGATATTTTAAATCCTCATCCACAGTACTAAAGGAAAATGAATCTTCCCAACTTCTTGTTTTGGCATTATTTTCAACACCATCCCATAATGTTCTTTGCATTTACATTCTTCTGCTAGTATGAGAATGGAACATGGGTTCTTGAGTTGATGGATTCTGTTTCTTGCTTTTGTGTCCAGCTGGAAAGCTACTTAGTTCATCTTCTTTTAGTAACAGATTTTCTCCCAGGACTAAACTTCCCAGCAAGTTCAAAGGCACTCTCAGCTCCTCCCAGACCTGCCAGTTAACTTACTGCAGCCACATAGTACTGCCTTTGATAATTCAGCCCTGCTCAGAGTCAGGCTTTTCTCTATCTCAGGATAAAATAAGGTTTTATCAAGCTGTCAAAGCCCTGGATTTTGGCATTGTTTCCAAAAGGGTGTTAAAACATTCCCAAAGGATGAACCCTCTTGAACTAAGGAATCACTGAGGGGAAAGGAATGCAAGCAGGTCTGACGGGCTCTGCAGCTCCCCGCTGATTTATTGCACATTGCTTTATAGGGACAAAATGTTCATTCTGCTGAGTTCAGTAAAGATGAGACACTCTCTGTGAATTGAGGGTTTCACCACGTGCAACTGGGTCATGTTTATCAAAACTCAGGTGTGCTCATCACTGAGTTAGTAGTCTCATTATTCACTTGCCTTCAGAATGTTTATCCCAGCACGTACTGTACCACTCCAGTGTTTTTTTCTTTTCAAAGCTGAGATTTTTATCAGCATTACATTTTCTGATGAGCTCTTTAGAGTTTAAAGTACATATTTTTTAAAAGTCAGAGCTCTACATCTGCAAGTACAAACTGGTCCAGGATAAATCAGACCCACTCAAAATACAAGGATGATGGTTAATCTTTCTATTATTGTTGTTGTTAGAAAAGTAGTTTCCCAAATTGCAGAAAGAAAAAAAAAAGCAGAAGAAAAATACAGATTATTCTAGGCTGTTCTTTTGGTGTGTTTCTTTTTAGTCTTCTTATAAATAACATTTTGAATTTTTTATTAACCTGTTATAAGTGTGCCCCCATTTTGCTACAGACTTGACTTTATTTATAACCATAGTTTTTAATCAGGTGGCTTTTGACAAGGACAGGTTTTAGTGAACAAAATCACACTAGGAATTACAAAAAAAGTAAAGAAAGAAATCCAGGTCATCGAACATTTTTCATTACATTATTTTTCATCATTATAGTTCATCATCAAATTATTTTTCAAATGTATTTCAGAGTATTGCAGTTTCAAGCAACATTTGTTAGTACATTGTGTATATTTGAAGGGAAACTCTGGTTGTTTAAAGCTTATTTATTCATCTAAGTTTCAATGACTCTTTACCTTTTTTCTTAAAAACTAAAGAATCCATTGACAGTGAGGAGGGTGAACTCCCAGAATTCTGAGTTCTATGGGAAACTAGTTTGTTGGAATGTATTCCCCAAGGTATACAAATGGTTGGCCAGTCCCAATTTTTGTTTATTAAGATATAGTTGACTTACAATATTATATGTTTCAGATGTACAACATAGTGAATCACAATTTTTAAAGGTTAACTCCATTTACAGTTATTATAAAATATTTGCTATATTCCCTGTACTGCACAATACATCCTTGTAGCTTATTTATTTTATACCTAGTAGTTTGTATCTCTTAATCCCCTACCCCTATCTTACCCCTCCTCTCCCCACGTTGGTAACCACTAGTTTGTTCTCTATATCTGTGAGTCTGTTTCTTTTCTGGTATATTCACTCATTCGTTTTATTTGTTAGATTCCACATATAAGGGGTATCATATAGTATTTGTCTTTTTTCTGTATGACATTTCATTGAGCATAATACTCTCCATGATGTTGCAAATATCAAAATTTCATTCTTTTTTACAGCTGAGTAGCAGTCCATTGTCTTTGTGTGTGTACGTGTGTGACTGTGTGTACATGTGTGCGTGTACGTGTGTGTATGTGTGTTCTATATCTTCTTTATCCATTTATCTGTTGATGGACACTTAGGCTGGCTCCATATCTTGGCTGTTATAAATAATACTGTTATGAGCATTGGGGTGCATATATCTTATTGGGGTGCGTATATCTTACTGGGGTGCATATATCTTTTCAAACTGATGGGTTTTTTCTTCAAATTTATGCCCAGGAGTGGAATTGCTAGATCATATAGTTCTATTTTTAGTTTTTTTTTGGAACCTCCCTAATATTTTCCACAGTGGCTACACCACTTTAAATTCCCACCAACAGTGTAACAAGGGTTTCCTTTTTCCCACATCCTTAGAATAAGAAGATCTTATTAGAATCTAATGAATGACACAATGCAGATCGCCTGTCCCACGTCCCTTGTGCCCTCAAAATTCAAATGCAACATTCCACTTGCTCCACTTTAAAGTTTAAAGAGGAAAAATAAGGTGATATATTGGAAGATTTGGGACAGTGAGCAGAGATGAAAGGAGCAGTGTTTTACATTTGTATTTCTTTTATATTTGATATCCTTCCATATTAAAGAGGGAAAGAAAATACACAAGAATATGAGGGGCAGTGTTTTTAATAAAGCTTTGGCTGGTTTTCTGTAGGAATCAATGCAAGTAATTTTATCTCTTTGTGGGTCGTTTCAAAGCAAGAGGGAAGAAATAAGTTGACAGGATCCCATAAGGTACTTGGAAAATGCACTCTTGTGCTTTATTTAAGTCAGCTAGGAGAGGGAAAAAAAAAAANTCCACCAAGTCCAGTGAATCCCCTGTTCAAATTGATATTTTAAATCCTCATCCACAGTACTAAAGGAAAATGAATCTTCCCAACTTCTTGTTTTGGCATCTATTTTCAACACCATCCCATAATGTTCTTTGCATTTACATTCTTCTGCTAGTATGAGAATGGAACATGGGTTCTTGAGTTGATGGATTCTGTTTCTTGCTTTTGTGTCCAGCTGGAAAGCTACTTAGTTCATCTTCTTTTAGTAACAGATTTTCTCCCAGGACTAAACTTCCCAGCAAGTTCAAAGGCACTCTCAGCTCCTCCCAGACCTGCCAGTTAACTTACTGCAGCCACATAGTACTGCCTTTGATAATTCAGCCCTGCTCAGAGTCAGGCTTTTCTCTATCTCAGGATAAAATAAGGTTTTATCAAGCTGTCAAAGCCCTGGATTTTGGCATTGTTTCCAAAAGGGTGTTAAAACATTCCCAAAGGATGAACCCTCTTGAACTAAGGAATCACTGAGGGGAAAGGAATGCAAGCAGGTCTGACGGGCTCTGCAGCTCCCCGCTGATTTATTGCACATTGCTTTATAGGGACAAAATGTTCATTCTGCTGAGTTCAGTAAAGATGAGACACTCTCTGTGAATTGAGGGTTTCACCACGTGCAACTGGGTCATGTTTATCAAAACTCAGGTGTGCTCATCACTGAGTTAGTAGTCTCATTATTCACTTGCCTTCAGAATGTTTATCCCAGCACGTACTGTACCACTCCAGTGTTTTTTTCTTTTCAAAGCTGAGATTTTTATCAGCATTACATTTTCTGATGAGCTCTTTAGAGTTTAAAGTACATATTTTTTAAAAGTCAGAGCTCTACATCTGCAAGTACAAACTGGTCCAGGATAAATCAGACCCACTCAAAATACAAGGATGATGGTTAATCTTTCTATTATTGTTGTTGTTAGAAAAGTAGTTTCCCAAATTGCAGAAAGAAAAAAAAAAGCAGAAGAAAAATACAGATTATTCTAGGCTGTTCTTTTGGTGTGTTTCTTTTTAGTCTTCTTATAAATAACATTTTGAATTTTTTATTAACCTGTTATAAGTGTGCCCCCATTTTGCTACAGACTTGACTTTATTTATAACCATAGTTTTTAATCAGGTGGCTTTTGACAAGGACAGGTTTTAGTGAACAAAATCACACTAGGAATTACAAAAAAAGTAAAGAAAGAAATCCAGGTCATCGAACATTTTTCATTACATTATTTTTCATCATTATAGTTCATCATCAAATTATTTTTCAAATGTATTTCAGAGTATTGCAGTTTCAAGCAACATTTGTTAGTACATTGTGTATATTTGAAGGGAAACTCTGGTTGTTTAAAGCTTATTTATTCATCCAAGTTTCAATGACTCTTTACCTTTTTTCTTAAAAACTAAAGAATCCAGTGACAGTGAGGAGGGTGAACTCCCAGAATTCTGAGTTCTATGGGAAACTAGTTTGTTGGAATGTATTCCCCAAGGTATACAAATGGTTGGCCAGTCCCAATTTTTGTTTGTTAAGATATAGTTGACTTACAATATTATATGTTTCAGATGTACAACATAGTGAATCACAATTTTTAAAGGTTAACTCCATTTACAGTTATTATAAAATATTTGCTATATTCCCTGTACTGCACAATACATCCTTGTAGCTTATTTATTTTATACCTAGTAGTTTGTATCTCTTAATCCCCTACCCCTATCTTACCCCTCCTCTCCCCACGTTGGTAACCACTAGTTTGTTCTCTATATCTGTGAGTCTGTTTCTTTTCTGGTATATTCACTCATTCGTTTTATTTGTTAGATTCCACATATAAGGGGTATCATATAGTATTTGTCTTTTTTCTGTATGACATTTCATTGAGCATAATACTCTCCATGATGTTGCAAATATCAAAATTTCATTCTTTTTTACAGCTGAGTAGCAGTCCATTGTCTTTGTGTGTGTACGTGTGTGACTGTGTGTACATGTGTGCGTGTACGTGTGTGTATGTGTGTTCTATATCTTCTTTATCCATTTATCTGTTGATGGACACTTAGGCTGGCTCCATATCTTGGCTGTTATAAATAATACTGTTATGAGCATTGGGGTGCATATATCTTATTGGGGTGCGTATATCTTACTGGGGTGCATATATCTTTTCAAACGGATGGGTTTTTTCTTCAAATTTATGCCCAGGAGTGGAATTGCTAGATCATATAGTTCTATTTTTAGTTTTTTTTTGGAACCTCCCTAATATTTTCCACAGTGGCTACACCACTTTAAATTCCCACCAACAGTGTAACAAGGGTTTCCTTTTTCCCACATCCTTAGAATAAGAAGATCTTATTAGAATCTAATGAATGACACAATGCAGATCGCCTGTCTCAAGTCCCTTGTGCCCTCAAAATTCAAATGCAACATTCCACTTGCTCCACTTTAAAGTTTAAAGAGGAAAAATAAGGTGATATATTGGAAGATTTGGGACAGTGAGCAGAGATGAAAGGAGCAGTGTTTTACATTTGTATTTCTTTTATATTTGATATCCTTCCATATTAAAGAGGGAAAGAAAATACACAAGAATATGAGGGGCAGTGTTTTTAATAAAGCTTTGGCTGGTTTTCTGTAGGAATCAATGCAAGTAATTTTATCTCTTTGTGGGTCGTTTCAAAGCAAGAGGGAAGAAATAAGTTGACAGGATCCCATAAGGTACTTGGAAAATGCACTCTTGTGCTTTATTTAAGTCAGCTAGGAGAGGGGGAAAAAAAAAAACTGAGTAAAAAGGCAAGAGTCCACTCAGATCTAGTTCTGCTTCCTATTACTTTTAGGAAAGAGGGAAGGAAGAAAGGAAGAGAGGATGGGGAGCAGGGAAGAAACCCTCCCAAACCCCACACCCTGTAATACAGCATTCACAGTGAACTTCTAAAAGGGTGATAATGTATCTCAGTATTTTTTTCAACTAACATTTGACTAATTGTACAAATTAGAGTTTCATGTTTCTTTAGTGAAGAAAATTATAATTATAGTTTTCTGACATGATTTGAAAACTTAAGTCAGCGTGGAGACCCTGCTGTCAAGCTGGGCTGCCATTTGAGCTCACAAGGAAGGAAATCTTTGGAAAAGTATTTTATAGTCCTGCCCTCAGCAATTCAGCTGTGCTTCATTTCAAGACACATTTCTGCCTCAAGTGTCATAATAACCAGCTAAACTTCTTGCCCCGTGGAGGGGCACTTTTGGAAGATCAGTAGGAGAATGTACTTGGGCCACATTCTCTCCCAGGACAGCTACAAGGCAAGCTGCCATAGAAAAGGAAACAGGGCACATTTGACCGGTTCTGGGTTTCTTCCTGAAGGCAGGATGTAGGCAGAGCTTTCTGAAAGGGTCACAGAAGTTTGCAAAATTCTCTCTGCCCGTGGCTGATTGAGTGAAACAGAGCTCATTGCTGACTGGAAATCATGTGAAACTTATTTATGCCATTTTTTATTTTCTCCCTTTAACTCCCTATCAGACATTGCGCAGAGGTTGCATCTGAATCTGGAGCTAGTTACAATCATGCTGGAAGTAACATTCAATAGAGGGTGAGAAGCCAGGTGAACCGAAGTAAACACGGGCTCTTTGTGAACCAAATCACCACTGGACACCCCTCTTTAAAGCCCATGAACTCCCGAGTAGTCCCCATAAATCCCAGCTGTGCTGAGGATTTGAGCCAAGCCTTCCACCAGTAGCTCGCATCCGCATGCATCGGATTCGGCTGTCTCTTAAATCTGCAAAACGTTATCTGCCCCACCGTGCACAAACTACTGTCCCGGACTGTATTCAATCCAGATGGGCGGCTTTACGACTTCCTGACTTCCCTTCAATTGCAAGTATGAATATTTTGAAACCAGGCAACTAGGAGACCAATATCCCAGCAAAATGGGAGGTGTATACTGTTCAGGGAAAGCTTTATAAGTGGCCTCCTAAGAAATGAAATAATGCCCCCTTTTCCTCCTGGATGTCTGGAATTTTCAACCCCTCAGAATGTGCACCAGATCACATTTACAAAGTACACACTTTGAGTGTGCTCAGGGTCACACATACTTCTCAGTGAACCAGCTTCATCCCCCTGCCTTTTGCTCTCACCCATAAAGGCAAATTAGAATGCAGATGAAGTTAATTGTCACAGGAATAAGCTCCAATCTATTTTTTAAAACAATTTACAAACACTGGCACTTCACTATTAGTAACAATAATTTATTGGTGACAGTTGATCAGGCTTAGAGATATTTAAACCCTGATCCACTCAGCCCACCATGACTCCCAGAAGTACCTCCAACTGGGCACATATCAATCAAATATAAGATAGCAATTGGTTTCTGTGTCTACTTCTGCCCCAGGGATAGGGCTCAAGTCTTAACCATCACTTTGAACCAGTGACAGTCCAGTGCCCAGGCTGTAGCAAAGATTCAATAACAATTATGAAAACCAAAGGAAAGATACATTTATGCCTGGAATATCTCTAGAAAGATCCACACACAAAAAAACTGATAATGGTGACTGTCTCTAAGCAAAGGAACTGGGAGACTGGGGATGAGAAACTTGCTTGTCACTGTTTATTATTTTATACTAATGGAAATTTTTACCCTGTATGTTGTATTTAATAGAATAGATTCGGATAGATGTTTATTAAAGGAATAAACAATAGATGAATGAACAAGCTACAATCCAGGGTTGACGCCTGAATATTTTTAGCTGCAGCAACTTAATGGCAATGGCTTTTCCTAGCTCTGAGTTTCAGATCCTTCCAGTGACTCATGGTAAGTTGTGTGCCAGGTCAAGAGAGTGCTGACACCCCGACTGACTCAGTGTCCAGACATTCTTGGCCGAGGAGGAGACAAAGAACTGTCACAAAGACTAGATTTCATTGGTCCCATTTTGATCCATTCAGCAGAAATGGAAATAGTTTCTCTCGATATTAGATGTCCTTTGTCTGCAATGAGCTACTATAGTTAGTTCTTTAAAATAAAGCTCTAATCAAAGCTCAAGGAAATCTGGAATGCTTTAGGGAAGAAGTCCATTTGTTTCATAAGTTTGTGGCTCCTTTTAGACCCACAGAGGCATTTTTTAAAACTTTTTATTTTATACTGGAGTTTAGCTGATTAATGGGGCTTCCCTGGTGGCTCAATGGTAAAGAAATGGCCTGCAGTGCAAAAGACCTGGGTTCGATAACTGGGTCGTGAAGATTTCCTGGAGAAGTGCATGGCAACCCACTCCAGTATTCTTGCCTGGAGAATCCCATGGACAGAGAAGTCTGGAGGGTACAGTCCCTGGGGTCACGAAGAGTTGGACACAATTAAAGCGACTTCCCATGCATACGTAGCTGATTAACAATGTTTTGATAGTTTCAGGTGAACAACAAAGGGATTTAGCCATACGTATACATGTGTCCATTTTCCCTTTAAACTCCCATCCCATCCAGGCTGCCGCATAACATTGAGGTGAGTTCCCTGTGCTATCCAGTAGGTCCTTGTTGGTTACCCATTTTAAATATAGCTATCCCACAGAGGCACTTTAATACAGTCAGTCCAAAAGCACTGGCTTTGAAATCAAGTAAAACTTTCCTAACTGCCCTGGGCTCCAAAATCCTCAGTTTTATATAAACTGGGAGACAATGATATCTATCTGACCAACTTCCATTAGGCCTAAATTAGCTAATGTGTTTAAAATCTGGGGACATAGTGCTCCAAAAGTAGTCCCTATTATTTTTGTCCTCACATAGTTCCATGGTCCCTTTTCCCCTTAAACTGGCTGGGATCAACGCCAGTCTTTGCTTTGAGACAAGCTCTGAGGCTCACCTCTGACATCCAAAGATACTGCAAGTTGAAGGACGGGTCACTCCCTCCTATAATGAACATACTGGGACTTGCCAGGTAGCACTAGTGGTAAAGAACCCGCCTGCCAATGCAGGAGACATAAGAGATATGGGTTCCATCCCTGGGTCCGAATATCCCCTGGAGGAAGGCATGGCAACCGACTCCATTATTCTTGCCTGGAGAATCCCGTGGACAGAGGAGCCTGGCAGGCTACAGACCATAGTGTCACAAAGAGTTGGACACAACTGAAGCGACTTAAGATGCACACACATAATGAATATACAGGAGTTTCCCTGGTGGCTCAGATGGTAAAGAATCTACCTGCAATTCAGGAGACTTGGGTTCAATCCTTGGGTAGGGAAGATCCAGGAGATAGTGAAGGACAGGGAAGCCTGGCACACTGTAGTCCACAGGGTCACAAAGAGTCAGACACAATTTAGTGACTGAACAACAATAACAACAATAATGAATATATGGGAAGCCTCATGGCTCAGTGCTAAAGAATCTGACTGCAATCCAGGAGATACAGGTTTGATCCCTGGGGCAGGAAGAGCCCCTGGAGGAGAAAATGGCAACCCACTCCAGTATTCTTGCTGGGAAAGTCCCATGGACAGAAGAGCTCGGCAGGCTGCAGTCCACTGGGTCTCAAGGAGTCAGACGTAACTGAACAACTGACCACAAACACACATAAAGAATATGTGGTGCACATGGTGTTTTTGACCTGTCACTGTTTTTTTCTTTGGCTGCACACTGCAGCATGTGGAATCTTAGTTCCCCCACCAGGAATGGAACCCACACCCCCCACACACCCTCACACTGTAAGGTGGAGTCACAACCACCATCGGGAAAGTCCCTGACATGTCACTTCTTTTGCCTAGAGTTGTAGAGTAGCAATATATCTGCTAGTTCTCATAACTCCCCATGTTATCTGTCTACCTATCATAACCCCCAATCAATCACCTTCCAGAGCGCCCCATTTTATTCAGCCATGCCAAGATTATATAGTTTGGAAGGTGGAGCCAGCCGGAGGTGGGGGGCGTGGATTTAAAAAAAAAAAAAAAAAAAACAGAACTATATAGTTTGATGGCTGCCCCAGCACTGTTGGAAATTTGTCAGCTCTGCTATTTGAAGGGTGTTAGAAAGATGTCAGCGCTGGATCAGACTTTCTAGCAGTTTGTCATGCCAAGAGCATTTTTAATGAGGGTTTTGTTTTGGGGGGTTTTTTGGAGTTGGGGGATGAGAGAACCGAGACTAGACTTTTCGAAACCACAATCCCAAATTCCTGAATGTTTGGCAAGTTTGCCAGGAGGTATAAGCTCTGCTCGAGCCTGTCTGGCCGCTGCTGTCATGCAGGCCATCTGATGACTGGCTGGGGCTGCCAGGGGCCCTGCCTTTCCCAGCATGTAAGTGTGCAGCACTCCCCACACTCCCTTCCCTGACAATGCCAAGAATCAGAAACAAGGGCCCAGACTGTTAGCCGGCCCCACATGAGTGGCAGCTTAGAGGGCCTTTATTGTGCCTGGTGCACCGAGAGCAGATTGTTATTCTGCAGGCATGGATTAGAGCCTGGGCAAAAGGCGCCACGCTCGCTGGTACCCAGGGCTGGGCCCTGTCCTGGGCCCTGTCCTGCTGCTTCTGGAGAGGGAAGGGGGCTGCCGTCCTACAGAAGTTCAGTGGGCCATGTTCCAGGAATTGTCTCTAGAGAGCCCATTGGAAGGGGGAAACATTTGTTTTCTGAATTCAAAACACCCTCCAATTCCATTAGTCTGTTGTTTTCCCCCAACTTCCCTACCTCCCCTGTGGCAAAATAGCATCAACCCTACTTTAGAATAGTTATAGGCTCACTACTCCATTTATCATCACTTGAAACTTTATATTTTGCATGAAGCTTTATTAAAGATTTCAGTTGGAAGCAGTTGCTTCCACTGTCTGTTGGATCATCAGTGAGACAATACTCCCTGGAAAGTCAGCCTCTATAGATATTAGCCCGGCTGCTGGAAGAATAAACATACTCTGTTTTTATAGTCCTTTTCCAGACTAGAGGATTCTGAGGCATCACTCCATGAAATGACTCCCTCTTTCCTCCAAGTATTGAAATCCCTAGAGGAAGTTTGAAAGCTCTCTATCACTTTCTCATTGGCCTGAATGCCTAACAACTAGATTTGTGGAAAACTTTGAAGTCAGCTATGAAGGTCTACTGCAGAGTTAAATGATCACTCTTTTTAAAAATCTTCCGGATTTCTCTGCCAGCAGAGATGTACTAGAATCAGCATCACACTTTTGGTGATAAGGTGCTGAAAGGCTTTGCAGCAATCAAAAAGTGAAGGAAAACATCTGGGCAAAGTGAATGGCAGGACATGGTGACCAAGGAGATTGGCAGAAGCCATTTAGGGGAAAAAAAATTGTAAAGGATTCAACATACACATATCACATCCTCTAATTCACCTGCCCCCACCCTCTACCCTCATCCCCGCAAGAGGGAATTCATCTCATTCATTGAAGGAACAGAAACGTCAAGTGCAGAAGGGTTGTTCAGGATGGAGTCTGCAGAATTTTCCACTTCTCTTCTCCCACTCACCCCCTTCTATCCTGAGCCTGGAATATCAAAGACACCAAAGGTCTTAACACTCTTCTCCCACTGACTCAGCCTCACCACCGTGGGTGGGGACAGCAGGGAAGTGTGCATGAATTTTTCTAAGCCCTTTTTCTGGCTCAAGCCAAAGGCAAAGGAAGTGAAGGAATCTGTCTGATGCACAAACACAGACTATGATTCTCCTCGAAGACATGTGCTCGCAAGTAGGCTATCATTATTTGAGGCAACTGCGAGTATAATTAAAAACCCTTCAGCACTCCAGTCATGCTTCCTGTCAGAAGGGCAAGATGACACATTGAGAACTGATCAGACTTAACTCTTTAGGCAATGAAAGCAGTGGGGTCATGGTATGAACATACCCCCTCGTACACCTATGTGTGTCAGCCAAAATGAACGCGCTTCACCCATTCTTGAAAACTGCTACAGTTTATTCAAATAATTTTTACAAGGAATAGGATTAGAGGGATGTAGGAACCTTTCATTCATGCACTCACAATAAATATCTTTGACATATATAAAAGAGGGTGCATATTATTGAATAAATGAAACAAAGGTTTCTGGAACTCTTCAACTTTAGTCCTGAACTCATATATTTCAGTGGTACATTATTTTAGAGTGACATTGAAAATCAGTCTCAGTTAAAGAGAATGTAATGACAAGGTGGTAGGAAATGTAATCTCTAGGTAGGAGATTTTATTATTGTTCCCCTACTCTGCACAAGAAAAATTAACATGAATTAATAAAATAATAAAAATTAATATGAAGACTGGGGGGAAAAAAATAACTGTTCACTTCATGAAGCTTTTGCCTGGGAAGTCTGATGCCTGTTTTAGACAGTCTTCCCATAAGTTTGATAAAGGTACATGCTTCTGAGGAAAGCCACTTTCTGGAGTTCCAATGCCTGAGCTTATAAAAGAAGTTTATATTAGATGGAAGAGAATACAAGAATGTGAGTAGGGGCACCAAGAGTTCCAAAGCCCCTCTCCTCTTCTGCCAGTCTGGAATTCAACTCAAGACCAGCATGCGCGTGCCCAAAGTGTCTTCTCTTCAACATATCCAAGTAAGATCTAGGAAATCTAGTTTTAAAAACAAATGAACTAATCACAGGTGAGATTTATTTATCCACCTCCAAAGTAAGGGGTAACAACAGTTCATTCCTTCAGAGTATGAAAAAGTGCATACAATTTTAAAAGGCCTCTTAGTTACCTCTTTTGTACTTCATCTAATTATTAATGCCAAAACTTGTTAAATCTGGTAGCAATGACTACTGCTGCTGTGTAATGTTCACTGAGCATTCAGTATTTTGCTAGCTGGAAATAGCATTTTTTAATTGAAATACAGTTGATTTACAATGTTGTGTTAGTTTCTGATGTACAGCAAAGTGATTCAGATACGCAGGTAATATATCCTTTTTTCCATTATAGTTTATTATAATATATTGAATATAGTTCCCTGTGCTATATTGTAGGTCCTTGTTATTTATTTTACATATAGTGGTGTGTATCTGCCAATTCCAAACTCCTAATTTATCCCTCTTTCACCCCCTTTCTCCTTTAGTAACAATACATTTGTTTTCTATGTGTGTGAGTCTGTTTGTATCTTGTAAATAAGTTCATTTGCGTCACATTTTTGGATTCCACATCTTAGTGAGAGAATGTGGTATCTGTCTTTCTCTTTCTGACTCACTTCACTTAGTATGGTAATCTCTGGGTCCATCCATGTTGCTGCAAATGGCAATAGGAAATCGCATTTTCAAAGCATGGCATCTAACTTGAGGAAGTTCACCTAATCAGGAAGAAAAAAAATTTTGTTTGCTGTCTAGATGTGTGATTAATTACGATGACTCACTCTTCTATTTTGAGCTCTGCCAGTTCACCCTAGGCAGCCCTGGGCGAATCACTTAAATCTCTCCATGCATCAGTCTTCTTATCTGTAAAACAGAACTAAGAATACCAGTCTTCTACCGCCAATTCAATGAGAAGTAATTAATATATGAGATCTTCAGATGAAAGACTCTGGATGTGCAGAGGGCTATTACACAAACAATAGAACTGCACCTATACACAGCTGGGCTTGATTCAAGTGAGAAGAGACAAACTCCTGTAAGTTCTACATTCTGTCAAGACCAGGATATATATCTATCCCTATATCAGACTCTGTCCAGTATAGGGCTTAGACTCTGTCCAGCAGAAATATAATGTGACCCACATATGTAATTTTAGATTTTCTAGTTGCCAGATTAAAAACATAAAATGGCATAATTGTAAAAATTTATTTGATTTCCCTTTCAGTTCAGTTCAGTTCGGTCTCTCGGTCGTGTCCAACTCTTTGTGACCTCATGAATCGCAGCACGCCAGGCCTCCCTGTCCATCACCAAATCCCCTTAATATATCCAAAATATCATTTCAACCTGTAATCCAGGTGAGCAAGTGCTAATGAGCTCTTTGACATACTTCTCCTTTTTTTAACTAAGTCACTGAAATCTGGTGTGTGTTTTGCATTCACAGCGTATCTCGACTCAGATTAGCCCAGTTTCAAGTGCTTATCAGCCACATGTGGCCAGTGGCTCCCATACTGGAGAGTTCAAGTCTAAGAGCTCTTGAAGACCCAGGTTGTAAGTGATGTTCACTGATCCATGTAACTTTGATTTCTCTTAGGTTATAGGTCAACACAAATATACTCCACTTTCTTCTTCTGTACTGTTGGGCTTCAGAGAGGTTGATGCTAGAAAGTCCCTTCTAGTAGCACTCAGGAGATTAGCAAGATGGTAGTGGAAGATGCTACAGAAAAAAGTAAATTCTTCTCACTTCTCCCAACCTCATAGAAAAGTGTCTTGAGACATTTGGGGGCAGGTTTCTTGTGTTTTCTATCATGATCGCCAAAATCATGGCATCCCACAGAGAGCACGCAGACTCACAGCATCATCTCTTTGCCCCAAGTCTCAAAAGAACATTCAGAAATGATTCCCAGGATCATTGGAAATCATTTCTAAAAGTGAAATGATTCCCAGTAAAGTTGATGAGAAGTTGAAGGGCAAAAAACAAAATCTGTTATATTTTTGTTGTTATTTCACCTATTTGGAGGGAAATGACTGTTGGATCTTTGGTTTCTTTGGTTCATATACATAAGAACAATCAACTAACCAAAGAAAGATACAAACTAATCAACCAAAGAGAGAGAAAGAATTGCATCAAATTATTAGGGACCTAAACCATTATTGATTTTAAACTTGAAACACTTTTGTTTTAGATAAATTCTAACTCAAAGGATTTTTCAGTCAATTTAAAACAACCAATCCACAATGTAATACTACAGAATGGCTTGCATAGTACAAAATGCTCAAGAAAAAATATGTCTAATGTGGACACGTTAACCGTTTCACTCTTTCACTGATCTATGGGAAACACTATCTTTTCTTTCTTATCTGCAAATATCATACTGAAACCTTTAGTTTCACCTAAACTCCAGTCTTGAATTTGCCCCAGGATTCTCCTTAGTACCTTCACCAAAGCCCATTCTCTGTGACCCTCTTCACGCAAATTGCTGCCTGATCTTGAGTCTTTCCAAGCTCACCTCAAGTCATTAGATGTTTATTGAACATCTACCAGGTGTAAAACCTTGTGCAGGGCACTGCAGGGACTATAAATATGACAAGGGACTTACTCAAGCTGCATATATCTGAAAGAAGTAGTAGAAAACATACATTATTTCACCCATAGGAGAAATACAAAGAATCCTTTACACAAGAGTATTGTAATCAGCTCAGGCTGCATAACAAAATAGACTGGGTGGCTTAAACATAAAATTTTACTTTCTCACAATTCTGGAAGCTCTAAGTCCCAGATCAAGGTCTAGCAGGGTTGGTTTCTGGTGAGAGTTCCCTTCTTGGCTTGTAGACAGCTGTGTTGGCTCCCATGGCCTTTCCTGAGTACATGTGGAGACAGACAGCAAGCTACCAGGTATCTTTTAAGGGCACCAGTTCCTCAGACCAGCACCCCACCCTCATGACCACATCTAATCCTAATTACCTCTCAAAGGCCCAATCTGTAATACCATCACACTAAGGGGTTAGGACTTCTAGATATGAATGTTGAGGAGACATAAACATTCACTCCATAATAAGGGGTCTCAGAATAAAGAGACACTATCCAGTGGGTTGATCAGAAAAAGATTTTATTAGTGGAAGTTGCACCTGACATAGCTATCAAGGTGCTCTCCCTTCTGGGCACTAAAAAGTCATGCATCAAGGGTCAAGTGAATTAAGTATTTTTTGTACATCAGTGCAGCTATTTCTCATTCATGGATCTGTTACCCTGGATTCAGTTCATGTGGCTTTTACCCCTCCTTCTTGAGCTCCAGCCCTGGGTGTCCTTCTATCTTCTAGACATTTCTACCTTCTTGACCCATAAGTATCTAAAACTCAGCATCACCAAACCAGTATTCATTATCTTCTACAAAGGTCCATCTAGTCAAGGCTATGGTTTTTCCGGTGGTCTTGTACGGATGTGAGAGTTGGACTGTGAAGAAAGCTGAACGTTGAAGAATTGATGCTTTTGAACTATGGTGTTGGAGAAGACTCTTGAGAGTCCCATGGACTGCAAAGAGATCCAACCAGTCCATTCTAAAGGAGATCAGTCCTGGATATTCTTTGGAAGGACTGATGCTAAAGTTGAAACTCCAGTACTTTGGCCACCTCATGCGAAGTGTTGACTCATTAGAAAAGACTCTGATGCTGGGGGGGGATTGGAGGCAAAAGGAGAAGGGGACGACAGAGGATGAGATGGCTGGAGGGCATCACTGACTCGATGGACATGAGTTTGGGTGAACTCCGGGAGTTGGTGATGGACAGGGAGGCCTGGCATGCTGCGGTTCATGGGGTCACAAAGAGTCAGACACAACTGAGCGACTGGACTGAACTGAACTAAACCACCCAACTTGTCCTTGCTCCTACCTTCTCTTACATTTTGGTTCCAGTACCCTCCATTACATCATTCAGCTGGCAACCTCCCCCTTTCTTAACTAAACTGTCAAATCTACTTTTTACCCTTCTCATCTCTATCCCCTCCTCACAATTTCCTTTGCCTATACTTTGGTTCAGACCATCATCATCTTTCTTATAAACTACTGAAGGACTGTCATTGTAATATTTTAATAATAATAGCTGCCATGAAGCAGGAGCTGTGCTTGACCTGCTTTGCCAGGCATCACAACGTGGTGAGCTGGCAACCAAGGCAGATAGCTTTGTATGTGCTATTCATGGCTGTAATTGTAAATAAATATTTATTGAGGCCAAAAAAAATAATAGCTGCCATGTATTGGGAGCTTTCTAGATGGCAGCTTCTGCCCTGAATACTTTATAGGTGTTGTTTCCTTTAAACTTCACAGCTATCACAATTTGCATTTTACAGGTGAGGAAACCAGGTCAACAGAGAGGCAAAAAGAAGCTTGCCCAAACACACAGCTGCTAAGATAGACAAGCAGGTGCTGGATTACAGCAGTCTGAATCCAGAATTTTCTCTTTTATCATGACCCTAATGTATTAACATTTTATCTTCTCAGTAGTGGACTCCCTCCTTCCAGACTCTGCATGCGTGCTAAGTTGCTTCAGTCGTGTCCAACTCTTTGCAATCCTATGCATCGTAGCCTGCCAGGCTCCTCTGTCCATAGGACTCTGCAGGCAAGAATACTGGAGTGTGTTGCTACGCGCTTCTCCAGACCAGGGATCAAACTTGTGTCTCTTCTGTCTCCCGCATTGGCAGGTGGGTTCTTTACCACTAGCGCCACCTGGGAAGCCCCCACCATCCGTTCTTCGTCTGTTGCCATAATAATCTGACTAAAATACAAATCTAATGTTCTCATTCCTGGCTTCAAACCATTCAACAGTTTCTGTTTCCTATATGATAAAACTCCATGGAAATCCGAGGCCACAAAGCCCTCCAGACAGTGGCTCTTTCTTTCTCTCCAGCTTTGTCCACTCTTGCTCCCTCACCTCACTTCTAAATACTCACCATTGTCAGAAGATGTCTTTCCACTGCATGCCTCCGAAAGCTCCCATGTGCTGCTCCCTCTGAAGCAGAATATCTGTTTTCATCAATTCTCCAAGTTCCCTCCCCTTCAAGCTCCTATACATTCTAAATAGAGCTTCCCCCTCAAGTAAGCGAGCTAGTTAGTTAGAAATCATTTGCCAAAAGGGAATTCCTGAATGATTACTGTATCAAATGACCAACTGACCAAATTTAACAAAAAATTTAAACTATTTAGAAAGTTTACAACAATTTTATCTTGAATGGAATGGATTCTACACTTTTGAAGACTTCTGTGGAGTTATAGTTAGCCAGGTTAAGCAGCTGATCCCAGGACTCTTGTGTTGACTGATGCATGTTATTGTGTTTGAGATGCTAGGAGACTAAGTGCATAGGGTCTGGCTATGTGTCTTTATCTCTTGTCCCTGTATCTAGTGGAGTGTTGAATATGCTAACGCTTTAATAAATGCCATATTAAGCAGAATCTTATGTCATTAATAAGTGAGCACTTATAGGTACTACTACCATTAATCCATCAGAAAAAGGTAATTGCTAAATAAAACAAATGTACATCCTAGAAACTTTGAAGTCATAGAATATGTATATACAGGACTTTTCTTAACAAATTTGGGACCCACCTTGAGTATAAATGGAAGGCCACATACCTACCATATGCAGAATATTTTGACGTTATAAAAGGAAACACAAATATTAAATTAAATGGATTCTCTTTTCCTAGAAAAAGGTAGCTTAAAAATTGTTTGGAACTCAGGATTGAATTCAGATTTGAATTCAGATCCTTCCCATACCATTGACTGTCAGTGGTAGTGTGGGGATATCCAACCCCAAATCCTGCTCCCCAGCCCCTGACCTGTGGTCCATACCTCTTTCTGCTCTTAGCTCAGTTTCACATTGTGAAGTCTCTCTCACACACACATATGCACACACACAAACACACACACACTCACATGGACATCCAGCCACCTAAAACAACTGGCCCTGTGTCTACCTTATGATATCACAGTGGTGCAGCCCACTCCCCTCAGGAGATGAGGCCCTGGAGTGAGCGGATGACACTGGGGCAAGGAATTACCAGTCCCATGGAGCTAGAATCCCTTTCAGTTCAGTTCAGTTCAGTTCAGTTCAGTTGCTCGGTCGAGTCCAACTCTTTGCGACCCCATGAATCGCAGCATGCCAGACTTCCCTGTCCATC
>SJYA01000230.1:1190361-1205206 GCA_006410615.1 Neotragus moschatus | reverse complement strand
TGAACTGATATATAGACAGCATATAAGAAGCAAAGATATTACTTTGTCAACAAAGGTCCATCTAATCAAGGCTATGGTTTTCCAGCAGTCATGTATGGATGTGAGAGCTGGACTATAAAGAAAGCTGAGCACCGAAGAATTGACGCTTTTGAACTGTGATATTGGATAAGACTCTTGAGAGTCCCTTGGACTGCAAGGAGATCCAACCAGTCCATTCTAAAGGAGAATCAGTCCTGGATGTTGGACTGTTGTTGGAGCTGAAACTCCAATACTTTGGCCACCTGAAGCAAAGAGCTGACTCATTGGAAAAGACCCTGATTCTGGGAAAGATTGAGGGCAGGAGAAGGGGATAGAGGATGAGATGGTTGGATGGCATCACCAACTCAATGGACATGGGTTTGGGTGGACACCAGGAGTTGGTGATGGACAGGGAGGCCTGGCATGCTATGGTTCATGGGGTCGCAAAGAGTTGGACAGGACTGAGCGACTGAACTGAGGTATATATACACATACATATAGATGTATATATGTAGCTATACATTACTTAACACCTTGCTGGGCACAGAGCAGCCCCTCTGATAAAGATAGTTATTACATTAAATTCTTTATGTTATAGCAAATCTCCTTTCTAACATCAATTTTATGTATTTTCTCAATGTAAAATAGTTATCCAGTCTCCATATAATTTCTTCATCTTATATTTGAAAATCCTAATTATTAAGCTACTCCTCAGTTCACCTCTCTTCTCGATGAGTAAATCTAGATTTATAACACTTACCTGATTGGTGATTTTACATTTACCTGCTTGATTTCATTAAAGTGTGTCTTGTATGAAACCCTTCCAAGAAGGCAGGGCCCATGCCTGTTTTTGTTCAATCCTGAATCATCAGTGCTAGCCCAGGGCCAGACACATGTTAGAGCTTAAGAAATAGTTGTTGAATGAATGAATGGCTGGCTGGCTGGATAGATATTATATCTGCTCAGTGAGTGGCCTTCCTGGAAATGGGTGGTTCTCAGCAAGAATTGGGGTGTGGAGAGAAGGCAGGTTCTCATACAGGATACAGATTGTCATATCTGAATCACCTAGGGTAATTTTTTTTGAAGTTACTGGCTGCTTCTCCCCAAGACATACCATATCAGAGCTTACTGTGTGCTACTTCAGGGGCAAGAAGGCCCACTCCACCCAAAATATACCTCATACAGCCAGTCACTGGTGACAGAAATTTCTTTCATAGGATACAAAACCTTTCATTCATAATCAGAGACAAAGGCTAAGGTACAAACACCTTTGGCCTCTGTGGTATGATAGAAACACAACTGATTAGACATAAAACACATCTGGTCTTAGGTTTGACTTGACTCTGGATATGAATATATGACAAGAAGGGCTTCTCAGGTTGCTCACGGATAAAGAATTCACCTGCCAATGCAGAAGATGCAAGCTCAATCCTTGGGTTGGAAAGATCCCCTGAAGAAGGAAATGGCAATGCACTCCAGAATCCCATGGAGAGAGGAGCCTGGTGGACTTCAGTACACAGGGTCACAAAAGAGTCGGACACAAACAACAACATGATGCACAAGTTTAAGACCTGCTTTGGCATCACCCAGTGATGCTTCTGCACATAAGCTGCAAGAGTAGTTTCTTGTCTACTTCATCCTTATTTTCCAACACGTGTTGATTGTTTTTAATGGAGCCCTAGTTGCCAGTTCATGTTCACCTTGGATGCAGCCTAATTCCTAAGATCCTCTGCTGTACTCAGACTTTGTTTTTACCTTTTTTTAACTGCAAAATATAACATCTATTTTGCATAGAACACAAATGTTCCGTTTAATGGATTATTATAAGGTCAACATCTGTGTAACTAACATAAGTTTACATTATACATTACTTACATATATACATTATGCATATGCAAAAGGTTTATATTAGTTTCATTGAATGTGAGTTAAACTTCAATAAGAATGATTTTTAAAGGAAAAATAAAAAGAAATAATATACTATAAACACCTCAGAAAATCCCCACCCATGATTCTTTTCTAATCACAACTCTTATATTCTTCACTAAAGAAAATTCTGACTCCTAAGATATTACTTTTCTTGTTTTTCTTAATAGATTTACCACTTAAATATGCATCTCTTAAAAATACTTTAATTTTATCTACTTTTGAACTCGCCATAAATAGACTCATATAATCTGTGCTCCTTTGTGCTGGATCTCTTCCACTAGACATTGTTTTTTGGATTCAGTCACCTCATTGTCTGTAGCTATAGTTTTTTATTTTTATTTATACCTAGTATTCTGGTGAATGAATGACCCATAATTTGTTTATATATTCTACTGTGAATGGATACTTGGGTTGTTTCCAGTTCCAGGCTATTATGAGTAATCCTGCTATTAACATTCATGTACATGTCTTTCAGTGTCCATATACACCTATATCTGTTACATATATGTCTAGGAGTAGGATTATGATAATTTATCTGGTGGTATGTGTATCTTCACCTTTATTAGATAATATCAAACTACCTTCTGAAATGGCTATCAATGTACTTTCTGATCAACAGTGTTTAATTCCCAATACCTGGTATTGTCAGACTTTTAAACTTCAGCTGATCTGGAGAGTGGTAGGCTCTCATTTCTATCCCATTTTGAGGGTATACTTTCTTTTCTAGTGTTTACTCTTAACATTTTCTAATGCTTTCTTTCCTGTCTACAAGCATGAATTCATCATTTACTTCTGTATAGCAAATTATACACACAATTAGTGGCTTAAAACAAATAAACCATCTCTCATACCCATTTGTGTAGCTCAGGAATGCAGGAGGGCCTTAGGATCTGACTTAGGGTCTCTTCTGTGGTTGTAGTCAAGAGGTCTACCAGGGCTGCAGTCATCTAAAGACTTATCTGGGCCTGGAGGATTCACTTCTAGGGTGCTCACTCATACTCCTTCCAAGTTAGTGAGGGCCACTACAGAGGGCCTTGGTTCCTCTCCACATGGAGCCTCAATAGGGCAGCTTGAGTGCTTCATGACATGGCAGCTCACCTTCCCCAAAGCAAGTGATTCAAGAGAGGGAGAGCAGAGAGAAAATCACAGTGCATTTTACAAATTAGCCTTGGAAATCACCTCTGTCATTTTGTATTCATTGGAATAGAGGTGCTAAGAATAGCCTACATACAAGGAGAGGGGAAGCAGGCTCCATTTCTCAAAGGATGAAATATCAAAGAACTTGTGGACATGTTTTAAAACCACCACACAACACAATCTAAAATCTCTAGACTGTCACCATTTGGCAAGCACTGGTTCAGTTGGTAAAGAATCTGCCTGTAATGCAGGAGACATGGGTTCAATCCCTGGGTCAGGAAGATCCCCAGGAGAAGGAAATGTCAACCCACTCTAGTATTCTTGCCTGGGAAATCCCATAGATAGAGAAACCTGGCGTGCTACAGTCCATGGGGTCACAAGAGTCAGACATGACTTATCAACTAATGCACCGCTGAAGTTGTTTGTTATTTCAGGCATCAAAAAATGTTAAAATAACTGAAAGTATGGTTAAGAAAACAAATAAGAGGGTGTTCCCTGGTGATCTAGTGGTTTAGGATCTGGAACTTTCCTTGCCATGGCCCAGGTACAATCTCTGGTCAGGGAACTGAAATCCTGCAAGCTTTGTGGCATGGCCAAAAAACAAAACAACAAAAGATATGTGTATAGTCTCGAAGTATCTTCTCATGAAACAACTTAATAATTACAAAGGGAATCATAATAACTTACAGTAAAAAGACAGCAAACACGACCTTGACCAAGTTATCAGCACTAACATCATCAATGAGTCTCAATATCATGAGACTTCCAATATGAAGTACTTTCCGTGTTATTCTTGCCAAAAATGCATAACTTAGATTTAATAATGAGAGAACATCAGATAAGATTTAATAATGAGAGAACATCAGAGAAGCTAAACCCAAGTTGGCAAACATTCTACAAAATATCTGGATAGTATTCTTCAGTAGTNTTCCGTGTTATTCTTGCCAAAAATGCATAACTTAGATTTAATAATGAGAGAACATCAGATAAGATTTAATAATGAGAGAACATCAGAGAAGCTAAACCCAAGTTGGCAAACATTCTACAAAATATCTGGATAGTATTCTTCAGTAGTATCAAGGTCGTTAAAGACAAAGAGGAGCTGAAAAATTGTTCCAGATGAAAGGAAACTAAGGAAACATAACAACTAAAACTAAGATGTGATTTTTAACCAGGAAAAAAAAACAACAACAACTAACCAGACAACTGGTGAAATTTGAATAAAGTTGGTAGACTAGTACAAAGTGTTAGGTCAATGTTAATATCCTAATTTTGATATTTACACTGTGGCTAAATAAAATGGTAACATTTGCAAAAGCTGGATGAAGAGTACGTAAGAATTCCTTGTATTCATTTTGCAAACTTTTGATAAACTTGAAATACTTCAAAATGAAAACAAAACATTTTAATTATTATGAGGAAATATGTATCTAATTAAAGGATCAGTGAAAAACAATATGAATGATATAGTCGGTCAGAAGCTCACGAATCTTTAACAGGAGTAGCTACTGAAAAAGAACCACTCGTTTTCTTTATGGCCTCCATCTCTCCCTGCTTCTAGTTTTACTATGCCCACTTGATGAAATCCTCAACCGCCGCCTGTCTAAAACATATATCTGATCACGTCAATTTCCTGCTTAAACTTTGTCAATAGCTTTTCCATCTTTCCTAGCAAGGACTCCTGACACGAATGCTTGTGTTCAGTATGGAACCGAACACACTCCCTACGACATGACACAGGTCTCCCCACTCCAGGTCTTTGCATATGCCATTCCCTTTTCTTCGCTAGAAAAGTCCTGATTTTTCTGGTATATTAATCTGCAAATATCTGTTTGGAAAGCTTTTTGGACTCTTTTTCTCTCCAAATAGAGTGAATTGTTAATTTCCTCTTCCCTATGCCATTTGGTAAGGATCTCCCTTGCAGCATTGTTGTGTTGTAAGTAGATGCTTACGTATCTGTTGCTGTTATCGGCATTGCTGTGTTGTTTTTCTGAGAACTATGAGCTTCTAGAGGGCAAAAATCTAAGTCATCTTCATTCCCAGCACCTGGCACAGAAACAAACAAATGGTAAGCTTATTAGTTATTTACTGCTACATAAAAAAATTACTCTAAAAATTAGCATCTTAAAGCAACAGTTTCATTATAATTATCATACAGTTTCCAAGGGTCAGGAGTCCAAAAGCAGCTTAGATGAGTGGGTTCTGCCATAGGGTCTCACACGGCTCAAATCTTGGTATCAGGCAGGGCTGCAGTCATCCAAAGACTTGACTGAGGCTGTTGAATCTTCCTCTAAGATGGCTTATTCACAAAACTGTGGATAAAAGATCTCAATTCTTCTTCAGTTGTTGGCAGAGGGCCTCAGTTCCTCACATGGTCCTCTCCATAGAGTACTAACTATCCTCATAACATGGCAACTGACTTGCTTCAGAGAAAGTAATCCAAGAGAGAAAGAAAGGCATATGTCAACACTTTTTTATAATCTATCTCAGAAGTGACATACCATTACTGTTGCGGTATTCTATTTGTCACAGAGACCAGCCCTAGTAAATGTAGAATATTACACAGGGCATGCATATCAAGATGCAGGGATCACTGGATTCCTTTTTAGAGGCTGACAGCAACAGTAATACTTATTCAATGTCTAAAGGGATGAGTCGATGAATGAATGAAGTGACCTCCTCTGGACCATATCTCAAAGTAATTGAAGAATCAAAATGAACTCATTTATCTTAAGGCAGTCTTAGCTATAATAAAGTCATCTCCAGATACTGACTAGGACCACAAACAGCACTTAAAAGAGGTCCCCATGTGTAATTCACCCACTTTTTGAATAGAAGGACCTTGTCACATTTCAGGAAAATTAACTCAGACCAAAGAAGATAGGGTGATTGACCTGAGGTCACCGAGAAGGTCAGGAAGAGACTCCTTGTCTACTGAGAATAACCAGCATGAGTTTTAGAGGCTCACACATCTGAGTGTTGTTCAGTTGTTTAGAATGCTGTGTTCTTTCCTCATTCAAAGGTGATTCATGGGTCCAAGAAATGGCCAACTCATAGCACATCAATATGTTAAAATTTTTCTTTTTAATTTTGTTATGAGACACACTTTCCCACTAAATCCTAATCTTTGGTATAAAATCTACCATCTCTACAGATTTTTATAGAAGATTCTCACATTACTTAGAAGCTGTGTACCCTGAAGAAGGTTTCATGACCTTTTACCTTCATCTTATCCTTTTGTATCACACCGGTTCCCTGTATGGACTGTCCTTTCTTCAACTTTTCATATAAGCTGATTGTAATTCTACCAGTTCCAGCCAAAACTCTGCTCCTTCAAGAGGTTTCCTTGCTTATTCTCATCTAGAGACTTCACTTCCTTATTGGACCAACCCTATCTGATAGTTTGTTTAACTGTATGGCATTTGAGTTTGTTTTATAAGTATTTAGTTACATGCAGGACGTGTCACACCTGCTGTTGTTCAATACACACACTTGATTTCCTTTAATAGAATACCACTTTTAAAAAGCTCTTTACTCTTAAAAACTCTAAGGTAAATATTTTTGCAGTATGCAAACATTTTCAAACTTCTGTTGTTTTTTAGGTTGTTTGGTTTTTCTTTTTGTTGTGATTTCAGATTTTTTCAAGTTATTACAGTCTTGAATGCAGGACAGGTTACATGTGTGCAGTGTTGATATGCTTCTCCTTTAACAAAATTGAACTCACTAATCACATTCATTTCTAAAGCCCTTTGAAAATGTGTGTCATGCTTATGAGTGGCCACATTCCAGAGAACTGAATATGTGCTGTGAAAGGAAAGGAGGCTGGGAGTAGGGAGGAAACCCTTACAAGGCAAAAGAACTGAGCATGTGCAAAGCTCTGTACAAAGAGAAGGGCAGAGAAGTGCAGTTTTGGAAATACTGAGGCTAATGGAAAGAGAAAGGGAATTTAACGGAGAGAAGGGAGTTTGGCCACATTCAGGAGATCCCTCAGAGCCCCCAAATGGAGAGAGTGCATTCGAGGAAGGGTACCTCTGACTGCCAGGCCCCTTCTGGCATCTCTTTATCAGCTCCCACCCCCTGGGGATGCTTAGGCCCAGCTCTGGCTCCTCACACTCAATGACTCCTGAAATTCCAGCACTTTCCCTGACATGTTATCTGTCACCCTGCATCAGACTTGCAGGTTTGAGTTTTGAGAGGTAGTGTGGGTTCTACCTTAGGGTCTCATGAAATTCAATGGACTTGGAAAACTCCTAGCTCTGCTACTTAGAAGTTGTCCAGTTATGCAATCTTTTGTAGCCTCAATTTCCTCATCTGTAAATTGGGGATAATAATACCTACAATACAGGTATTATTGTGGATCACAGGTATTGCAGGATTATTGTGAAATAATCTACGCATTAGTAGATAAATAGCAACAATGAAAAGCAATGTAGCTGGGTGGTTAAAAGTTTGAAATTTGGATCTAGGCTGTCTGGGTTCGAATTCTTGTTTCATTACCCACTCTCAGTGTGATTTCTCTATGCCTCAGTTAACAAATTTATCAAATGGGAATAATTAGGTATAGTTTCTATCTCGCAGAGTTGATGAAAGGATATGGATGGTTATAATACAGTGCCTGACACATCAAAAACAGTCAGCTGATGGAAATAGTAGGAGCAGTTGTTTTGTTGTTATTATTATTATAAAAAATGCAGTGGAGGGCAACAGTTAAGACTGTGTCCTCCAGTGTTGAATGACCTGGGTTCAGATCATCATTCTGCTCTTTACCAGCCTCACAATCCCATAGGCTTCATTCCCTCATCTGTAATTTGGGAATAATAATAGTATCTACTTCATAAGATAAAATAAATTCCTATATGCAAAATACGTAGTGCCATAAAGAATAAATGTGAGCCATCATTAGCATAAATTCCAATAAGCCATAGGTCCAGCTTTTATGCATGTCTGTGGGTAATATTAAAGCTGGATATTGTGTGCAATTAAATAGACTTAAAGTTTATGTGTTCTGTGGCAATTAACCTGAACTACTAATTCCCTTGGAAATAAGCCAGGCTTTTCACTATCAAAAGTTTTCAACTGGATCCCAGCTGACCATCTTTTCAGCGTCTATGTGTACAGCAGATGGTGAGCTGCATTTCTTTCAACTATTCCTCCCAAAGAGAAGACTGTAAAGTTCTCAGAAAAATTAAATGCCCTCATGACAAAAGCGTGCCCTGGTCTCAGTCCTCTCACTCCACTCTTTAGTGACTGGCACTGTAGCGTCTCACAGAAACGGACTACATCTCATAATTGGCCTTGTTGGAGAGTCTCCTCCTATGCTGCAGACTGTGCTTTTCAAAGAGACACCAAAAGCCTGCCACTTCAACTCATACGTTTTCTTTGCTCTCTGGCTGTACTGCAGTCTCAGTACAAGTTGTTTGTTCAGATACCGGAAAGGCTGACAGTCCAGGAAACTTTTTTTTTTTTTTCTTATTCCTTCAGCCAATAATCTTGTAGCCCGGTGATGTCACTCAACAATTATGCAATATGACTTAACTGTTGGATAGGTGACAGGAATTCCACTGACACCAAGATCACAATGAAACTGCTTAGCTACTAAATTAGTCACATTGTACATTACCGATAAGTCACTTTTAAACTGTGATTAACTGCCATTTCAAACTGCACTATTGTCTAATCAGGGAAGTCAGGGGCCCATCACTCATAGTTTCAATGATTACATCCATTTATTCCAGCGTCCGAACAATGCAAATGAGGTGGTTATTGAACTCCACAAATTCAGAGGCCACTTAAAAAAGGAACATGTAAAAAGAAAACACTTTCTATCCTCTATTTTTAGGGGAAATTTTGTGCAATATTTCCTCGACTGTATTCTAAAATTAGTCATTTCAATCTCTTGATTTCCCCAATCCAAATAGGATGAGAATAGGATCCTGTTCTTCGATGAAGACAGGAATTATTTACTGTTGTTCTCTGTTCTAACACAAGTTGGCTTCTGTCCTACAATTCAGCTACACTATGAAAGCAGACTTTTTTACTGACCACAAGCCACAAGGTAGGCATCAGTTATTCCACAATATCAGTTGTTAAAATAATTTTTACAACTTTAAATTGTTAAATTTAATTCAATTTTCTCATTCAAAAAGTAGTAGACGCGTGTTAGAAAAAGTTTAGGAAATACTGAAAAGTATTTAAAAAAGGAGACTCCACAATCTCACCCTCTCCCTAAAAATCTGTAACTAAAACTCTGTAAATTTCTTCCAGTCTCAATAAAGAATGAATACAACAACCTAATGAACCCCTTGCCTGGCGGTGCGGTAGATGCTGAGTGTAGAATGATACGTAAGATTCAATCCTTCTCCTTTAAGGGGCACACAATTTAATGTAATGAGGTATCTGAACACAAAAGAGGCATTGAGTACAAGCTGGAGAGAACAGAATGTGGAGTGGAGGAGATGGAAGGGACTATCAGAACAGATTAGAAAAATTCTAGAGCAGAGCTACTCAAAGTGTCGTCCACAAGGTAACACCAGATCTTACAAGCTACTTACAGAAAATGAGAAGAAAGCATGTGAAACTTTTAGAGCAATTTGATAGAGTGATTGTCTGTTTTTTAATCCAATAATAGTTTTTTAAATTGGACCTGTATTTTGTAGGTATTTTTTTATTTCACTTTGTTGTATTTATTTCACTTTTTGTTATATTTTTTAAAAATCAGTCCCTACAATAGATAAGAAATTCAAAATGTATATCTCCTCTGGCACTATAAATAGTTTGAAAACCACTGTTCCCAGGGACACAATAGCTTAGCTAAGTATAGGGTAACCAACTGTCCTGGTTTGCACTAAACTTGGCAAAGCCCCAGGCATACCAGGATGAGTTCACCACCTTACAGCAGTTTAATTCCAAAAGTTAGCGCATGAGAGAATAGATGAAGAGGAAGCAATCAACAGAGAAATAAAAGAAGAAAATTTCTCTGGGGTGAGAGAGATTTTAGTCTTCAGGTCCAGAGGGTTCACTAATAGCCAGGTAAGATTATTGAAGATAGAATCACACTTAGCTACATCCTGTCATACTTTCTAAATTCCAAGGATCACAAGAAAAATCCTACAAGATTACAAACACACAGCAAATTGAAATGAACAATATAAATTAGTAAGGTGGCAAAACACAATATTTATATTGCATTCCTTTAACAAAAAGAGAGTTGTTTTAACTCCCTGGGCTAAAGAGAGAAAAGAAAGAATTGTCCTTTAAATACAAACATAACCCAAGAGTCACAAAATGGAAATAGAAAACAATACTGCAAAAGAGGAAAATGCAAACATGTTGACATTATTAACATAATTTATTTGATTTGGTGTCAAATTTTACTCTAAACTTCCTGGGTGATGATGAGAAGGTCAGGAATTACAATCATTCAAATTGTTGTTATGATGACAAAGGAAGAAGCATGAGTTTCTCAGCAAATTTCTTAGTTTCTCAGCTGAAGCCTAAAACAAATTCTCTCAAACAGTTTAATTGGAAGTATAAAGTAGGGTGGTAGACTGTACTCGACACTCAAGGACATTACTACAGCGAAAATAGGAGTGAATTTCACACACATGCTTCTTATAGGAATTCTCATTAAAGTCAATGAAAGACTTCAAGATACATAAATAGGGAATTTCCCTAGTGGTCCACTGGTTAAGACTCCACACTCTTGACGCAGGAGGAACACGTTCAATCCGTGGTTGGAGAACTAAAATCCCACAAGCTGCACACTGCAGGGGAAAAAAAAAAGAGAGAGAGAGAGATACATAAATACATTATAGCCTAAAGATATTATTTGATCCAAAAATAGAACTTTGAGTACTCTAGAGGAGAAGATGAATAGTATATTACTTAGTGTTCTCTGAATATTATTTTTCTCAGCCAGACTAATAACACAATTTGAGGTCTCATAATGCCTAAAAAGAACTTAACTCTTGTGCTCCTCATTGCTGATTGAAGGTGTATAAAAATTGTAGTTTCAAAGGAAACATAGTTAGCTTTGTATACCCAATCCTTTCAGCACTGGTATTAGCAGTGGACATCAAATTTGTGTGAGATTAGGTTATTGTGCTTCACGTAATGAATGTTATTTCAGTGGATATAAATAGAATTAACACTCATTCATTTTACTCCTCTTCTGTCAGTCTTAATAAACTGAATTAATATTGTAAATTTTCATTAATGCAAATAGAGTTGTTGATCAAATTATTGTTATAATAACCAGTCCTAATAATTTTAAGGTAAAGAAACATCTTTCACATGCCATTTATTGAGAGAGCAAAAATCAGTTTGCAAATCAACTATGTACATTATGATCACTTTTAACAAAAGGTACATTTGTACAAATATAATATTTATAAATACAGCTGCCCCTTGAACAACACAGGTTTGAATTGTGTGGGCCCACTTATATGCAGATTTTTTAAATAGTAATACTACAGTACTACACAATCCCAGGTTGTTTGAATCCATAGACGCAGAAGCTTCCATTGGGAAGGTGGAAATTTCATCAAGTTTTACATGGATTTTCAACTTCTCTGAGGGACAGGCCTCTAACCCCCAAGTTGTTCAAGGGTTAGCTGTACATAAGCACACAGAAAAGCATTAGAGAGATAAAAATATAAACTCTGTTAATCTCTGGGTGGCAGGATTTGGGTAACTTTTTTTTTTTTTGGCCACCACTTAGCATGTGAGATCCTAGTTCTCCAACCAGGGATGGAACCTGAGCTCCCTGCACTGGAAGCTCAGAGCCTTAACTCCTGCACTGCCAGGAAAGCTCCTGGGTGACTTTTGTTTTCTTCTTTTTACTTTCCCATAGGTGTGAATAACTTGTATTATCTTTGCAAGCAAAACATTGTTGCTGTACTTAAGGCCATGTAGAGAAGGAGAAAGTGATGTCTCTACTCACCCTTAAAGCACATCAGCCAGGTGACCTTCCTGTACCACCATCTTACATCATTAAAGTTGCCCTTTAAGGATTTACATGATGATTTTAAGGGTTGGCTAGTTTAAGAAGGGCTTCTCTAGTGGCTCAATGGTAAAGAATCTGCCTGCACTGCGGGAGACACAGGTTCAATAGCTGGGTGGGAAAGACACCTGGAGGAGGTAATGGTAACCCACTCCAATATTCTTGCCTGGAAAAACCCATGGACAGAGAAGCCTGGTGGGCTACAGTCCATGGGGTTGCAAAGAGTCGGACAGGGCTGAAGTGACTGAGTGCACACACAGTTTAAGAAAGAGTGCAATTTGTATTAGAAACAATCTCAACTTTACATCATAGGCAGCTATGTGATTTGGGGCAAATTTTCACACTTTTGATCTCTGGTTCCTCACCTTCAAAAGGGAGACTGGACTGTTGTGAGCACAAAATAAAATCACTGGGACATAGTAAAGTGCTTGGAACAAAATAAGTGCTCAGTAAATGCTATGCTAACTTGCTTGCCTCTGCCCTCAGAGAATTTATCCTGTTTCTACAGACACTATTTCTCTTCTCTGCAGTAATTTCACATGAACCTGGTTTCAGTTCAATAAAAGTGTTGGAAGAGTGAGGACATCTCTTTTCTCATGTTCACTAGTTGCTCAGATGCTCAGTTGTGTCTGACTCTTTTACACCCCGTGGATTGTAGTTTGCCAGGCTCCTCTGCCCATTGGGTTTTCCAGGCCAGAATACTGGAGTGGGTTGCCATTTCCTACTCCAGTTCACTAGTTAGGGGTAGGGACAATGAGAAAAAGGAAGACTTACTGAGGATCTACTGAGAATCATGCACTATGTTGTCTGTTCCTTTGCTCAAGGAAGCCTCCATGTTTTCCTAAATACTTGAACATCTGTGAAGTCTCAAGTTTCTCCCTTATTATTAATGCATTTGCCTCTTGAGAATTACTTATGTTATATCATCATTTACCCTAAAACAGCCCCTGTATTTCTATTTTAATCTTTCAGACTTCTAGTTGTGACACAGAACTTCAGTTGGTCACATTGTTATGACAGGTCATATTTTCAGAACATTTCATAGCATTTAAGATTNGAAGTCTCAAGTTTCTCCCTTATTATTAATGCATTTGCCTCTTGAGAATTACTTATGTTATATCATCATTTACCCTAAAACAGCCCCTGTATTTCTATTTTAATCTTTCAGACTTCTAGTTGTGACACAGAACTTCAGTTGGTCACATTGTTATGACAGGTCATATTTTCAGAACATTTCATAGCATTTAAGATTCTGAAACTGTGAGTGATAATTTTCTATCACTTCACCTATGTGTCAAAATATCTCCAATTTTTATTTTTTACATTCATCAGTTTGTAAGCAGCTCCTCTACTACATGTGTAGCATACCTTACTTAAATGAGCCCTTTTCTATATGGCAGGGGTCCCCACTGGGTCATGGACTAGTACTGGTCAGCGGCATTTTAGGAACCAGGCCACCCAGCAGGTGAGTGGCAGGTGAATGAGCAAAACGTCATCTAATACTTACCACTTCTCCCCACTGCTTGCATTCCTCTTCATGGAAATACTGTCTTCTGCAAAACTGGTCCCTGGTGCTAAAAAGGTTGGGGACCACTGCTACATGGAGAAAACAGGACCAAAAGATAACGGAATACNATGAAAAATAAGAAGTTTAATTACTAAAGGCTAAAATCTGATTTGAATGCTCATTTATGCCCTGAGGCTTAGTTAGATGTTTTAAATTAAAATTAATTTCTGCTCAGCCAAGTGCAAAAGACATTAAGCCTATTCATCACAAATCCATCTTCCTTATTTTGATTACAACTGTTTTAAATGGCAGAATTATTAAGCATTTTAAGATTAATTTTTAAAAATCAAATACATCACACTTTATAATAATATAGATACTTAATAGAGGGGGGAAAATTCCATATCAAATGTTAATTAACAATGCTGACACTCTCTTGGTGGCTAAAAATAAGACTAATAGCAAGTTTCTCTAATATCAGGCTGTATTATATTTAAAGTCCAATTGGGAAACTGAATTTATACTTCCTGATTAGATTTATTCTAGTAAATATAATTGTGTAAAATAATTGTTACAAACATATGAAAATGTTAAATTTCAATCATACAGTTCACATATATATCATCAGAATATACAGAACCCACTTTCTAAATATTATGGCTCTATTTGTCAAATAGCTTTTCATTAAGTTTCCATTTTTTAATACCTTTAAAATTATGAGCCATCTCAAATAAAAGAGAGACTTCAAAATAAGTCACTGAGGGAATGAATGCTAATAGCATAATAACAATAAATATTAATAGCATAATTCCCTGGTGGCACAGTGGTAAAGAATCTGGCTGCCAATGCAGGAGATGCAAAAGACATGGATTCAATTGCTGGATTGGGAAGATCCAATCCAGTAGGAAAAGGCAACCCACTCCAGTATTATTGCCTGGGAAATTCCACGGACAGAGGAGCCTAGCAAGCTACCGTCCCTGGGTCACAAAGAATTGGACATGACTAAGAAATATCAATAACCTCAGATATGCAGATGACACCACCCTTATGGCAGAAAGTGAAGAGGAACTAAAAAGCCTCTTGATGGAAGTGAAAGTGGAGAGTGAAAAAGTTGGCTTAAAGCTCAACATTCAGAAAACGAAGATCATGGCATCTAGTCCCATCACTTCATGGCAAAGAGATGGGGAAACAGTGGAAACAGTGGCTGATTTTATTTTGGGGGGCTTCAAAATCACTGCAGATGGTGACTGCAG
>SJYA01000230.1:1081819-1189844 GCA_006410615.1 Neotragus moschatus | reverse complement strand
TGAAGGAGATCAGCCCTGGGATTTCTTTGGAAGAAATGATGCTGAAGCTGAAACTCCAGTACTTTGGCCACCTCATGTGAAGAGTTGACTCATTGGAAAAGACTCTGATGCTGGGAGGGATTGGGGGCAGGAGGAGAAGGGGACGACAGAGGATGAGATGGCTGGATGGCATCACTGTTCGATGGACGTGAGTCTGAGTGAACTCCGGGAGTTGGTGATGGACAGGGAGGCCTGGCGTGCTGTGATTCATGGGGTCACAGAGTCGGACACGACTGAGAGACTGAACTAACTAATCACACACAAACACACACACACACATTCTCAAACTAAGTTTCCTCTGGTAAATATAAAATAATTAGTTACATTCCCCAAACTGGTCTTCAAAATAATAAAGGAAAAGCTTAATTATTCAAGATAAGATCAGTACATTTTTAACTAAAATTAACCCAAGCCACCCAAAATACTGATTTTTACAAGCAAGTCAAAATTCACTTTTTAAAGTTAACCTTTTATTGGCTCATAATGGTCAATTCGAAATTATAACTAAGAGTTTTTTTAGCCATATTTTAACAAATTCTTGGCTGTTTTCAGCATCTTGATATTCTTTCTTTATAAATACTCTAGCACTCACACCAGTAATTTTTTTTTTAAGTCACTCAAGCTAAATATCAAGGAAGAATATGCAAGAAAATGCTTAATCAAAATTTCTCCCAGGTGGTTAAATGGCATATCTAGATATGGCAGGCATGCTAAGCCACTTCAGTCATGTCTGACTCTTTGCGACCCTATGGACTATAGCCCACCAGGCTCCTCTGTCCATGGGATTCTCCAGGCAGGAATGCTCGAGTGGGTTGCCATTTCCACCTCCAGGGGATCTTCCTGACCCAGAGATTGAATCCGGTTCTCTTATGTCTCCTGCACTAGCAGGTAAGTTCTTTGCCACTCGTGCCACCTGGGAAGTTCCTTGGCAGGCATGAACCCACGTAAAACTCACATTGTTTAGGGAAGGAATTGTACCTTCAATAAAGGACACTGGATAGATTAGATACATAGGTACATAATTATTTTTTAAAAGTCTTGATTCTCTACCTCAAACCACATGTAAAAATTATAGATGCAAATGTAAAGGCAGAATAATACAGCTTTTAGAAGAAAACGTAAGAGAATATCTTCATGACCTTAAAATAGGCCAAGATTTCTCAAACAGAACGCAGAAAGTAATAATCATAAAAGAAATTATTGATAAATTGGATTATATTAAAGCTAAGGACTTCTATTCCATAAAAAAAATCATCATTAAGAATGAAAAAGCAAGTCACAGAGAAGATATTTGTAGGACATATCCAGCAAAGGACTCCTCCAAAGGTATAAGGAACTCCTAAAAGCCAACATGAAAAAACAGACAACACAAGAAAAAAGGTAGGCAAAAGACTTAAACAATCATTTCACAAAACAGGGTATTCAAATGGCTGGTAAATATATGAAATGAAAATTAAAACTGCAACCCACTCCAGTGTTCTTGCCTGGAGAGTCCCAGGGACGGGGGAGCCTGGTGGGCTGCCATCTCTGGGGTTGCACAGAGTCAGACACGACTGAAGCGACTTAGCAGCAGCAGCAGCAGCAGCAAGAGATTATTATCCACCCACCCAAGTGACCAAAGTTTGCTTGGATTTCTTTAAGTAAACATATTGCCATTGTAATAATAATAATAATAAAATACTTATTGCTGTTATTGTTGTTCAGTTGCTAAGTTGTGTCTGACTCTGTGACCCCATGGACTGCAGCACACCAGGCTCCCCTGTCCTTCACTGTCTCTTGCAGTTTGCTCAAATTCATGTCCATTGAGTCAGTGATGCTATCTAACTATCTCATCCTCTGTCACCCTCTTCTCCTTTTGCTTTCAATCTTTCCCAGTACCAGGGTCTTTTCCAATGAGTGGGCTCTTTGCATTAGGTGGCCAAAGTATTAGAACTTCAGCTTCAGTGTCAGTTTTTCTAAAGAACATTCAGGGTTGATTTCCTTCAGGATTGACTGGTTTGACCTCCTTGCCTTCCAAGAGAGGGACTCTGTATGATTCTGGAGAATATACATAAAAAGAACAAATATATAGGCCTTATCTGTCTAGGCAAAAGAAGAGTTTCTAGTAATTACCTTGTCTGGACTTTTTAAAATACCAAGTATCGGCAAGAATATGAAATAAGTGGACTCAGACATTACTGATGAAAGTGAAAAATTGGAAGCGCCACTTTGGAGAACGGTTTGGCATTATCTAATAAAGCTAAACATATGCTTTAGGTTTAAACATAAACCTATAAACCTACAATCTATTTTTTTTTTTCAGAGAAAAGAGTGCATATGTCATCTGTAGCCGTATACAAAGATGTTCATAGAAACACTACTTATAATACCTCAGGAGGGGCAAATGCCCATCAAAAATAGAATGGTTCAGTAAATTGTGGAATAAGCACACAAGGCAATACTATACAACAATTCAGACGTGCAAGCTATACCCATACACAAAAATGGAATAAATCTCACAAGCATAATGATAAGAAAAGCTAGACAAAATCAAAAAAAAGTACATATTGCAGTTCTTATAAATACTCTAAGTATACCGTATATTTTATAAATATATCATTTGTATAAAGTTCAAAAATGGGAGGGGTGGGGAAGTCTATGTTTTAGCCATGAAGATAGCAGTAACACTTGAGATGGAGCACAGTACTTGTAAGGGGGCATGAGGGAAGCTTTGGGGTGCTGGTACGTTCTGTTTCTGGGATGCCTGTTGCGTTCTGTTGGTTACATGAGTGTGTTCATTTTGTGAACATTCACCAAGCTGCACACTTACAATCTGTGAATTCTCTGCATGTTATACTGAAATAAAATTTATACTTTTAAAAATCCTATAGTGTACATAGTAATGGGTCTATGGTGTGTGTATATGTGTGTGTTTGTGTGTGCTTAATCGTATTCAACTCTTTGAAGCCTCACAAACTGTAGTCCACCAGGTTCCTATGTCCATGGAATTTTCCAGGCAAGAATATTGGAGGAGAGTTGCCACTTTCTTTTCCAGGGGATACCCCTGACCCAAGGATCAAACCCATGTCTCCTGCATTGGCAGGCAGGTTCTTTACCACTGATCCACCTGGGCTGTGATGTAGTATTAAGTAAAAAGCAGGGTTCAGAGTAGAATGATCACCATGATCCCTACTGGGGAAGAAAAGGAAAAGAAATACACGTGTGGATAGCAGCTGATTGGATGGATAAGCACCAAATACTAAGCAATTCTCTCTGAGGGTGGGTCCTTGTTTTTATTTTTGGTAGATTTTCTGAGTTTCCTTAAATGAACATATCATCAATGCGATAAAAAAAAAAGTGTTATCTGTATACCCCTGCCTGGATTCATACAAAAAGAATAAATCAAATTTGTCAACACATAGACCTTGTCTATATAGGCAAAAGCAGGAGTCTTAGGCAATCACTATTAAAAGTCTGGAAAATTGAGTCAAAACATCAATCTGATGGGAAATGTGTATTATATGAAATATATTATTGAGGAGTTTGGAAGTAAATGTGGATAAACGTGGTCAAAAAATGACCATCTTTTCAAAGTCAGGAACTTCTCGCATTAGGGAGTATCTGAAAAATTGCCTCATTTTGCCCATAAACTCCTAGTACATCAATAGCTCCCCTACCATTTGGACATTTCAAATATCCCATCAGAGGTCCAGTGAAATGCATTTTTAATGCTTTAAGGCACAAGATAATTCAGCTTCATTCTAAAAGAAGAACTAAATGAAAGAATAAATGTTTCCTCCTCCTCACCTTCTTTCCCCTTCCCCACTACCTCTTCTCCCATGGCCTGCTCCTTCTCTTCTCATTTTCCTGGGACTGCCTTGCAGTTTGGTCTCAGTCCTGGGGGAGCAAATGGGACTGACAGGTCCTAAGCTTTAATCCCAGCTGAATGGGCGATTTGCCTCTCCTCACTCTAAAATTGGAAGTGCAAAGAGAGAAGAGAAAGTGAACAATTATCGGTTTCTTCTCCCTCTCCCAGCTCCAGCCCTTCCCCCTCAGTTCCCCAACCCAGGCCCAGCTATAAGGGGAGATGAATGCTGAGATGCTAGCTGTTCACTCTGCCCAACACTTTTCACGTGGTAGGTCATGGGACATTAGAAGAAAGGGAAGTGGTGATGCAATATCCAATGGCCATGCTATGGGTGGGGGACCAGAAAGTTAAGAAGGAAATAAGATGCAGACAGTGGGATGGAGCATGTACTCCAGTGGCTAAGAGTGGTGCCCAGTATAGCAACAGAAAGTGCAAAGCAGGTGCCCCGCAGGCTACAAAAATAAAGAGCAGAAAAAAAACAAAAGACGATAGACACTCGTACAAGTGAGATTACAAATGTCTAAGTTATTCAAAAAACTCTCCTTTTAAATATCAGGGATTCATTACAATTATGAAAATAAATTCTTTAGGGACTTTCAGAGCAACTCATATATTTAAAAAGAATATAAAAGCTCAGGAAAATAAATAGACATCCCAGAAATTCCCCCGGCAGAAACTGTGAGAGCTGCCTCTAGACTTTCCATTTCACTGAGACAAGGAGTAAGGTGGTTTCCACTGGGCCTCAGAGAAAGGAACAGAAAGGTTGCCTCCTCCCAATCGGTAAATATCTGAAATCCCCCCCATGCAGGATTGTGATATGAGGCTGGAAGACACAGAGCCCACAGGGGGAGACTTCAGACCAGAGCCAAGAGATCAAGAATCCACTCGCAGAAGACACGCGCAGAGCTACCTGATTGGCTTTGCTGTCACCCCAGCCAGGCAAGAACAGAAAAAGAGTAGAGAAAGGTTGTGCTGTTGCCAGGAGGCCTGGCAGAACTAGGTGGTGGGGTGAGAAAATGACCTGCGGGCCCTGACTAGAGTGGAGTATTTGATGTCTGAGGTGGACTTGGGGTAAGGCAGAGAACCAAGTGATTTGATAGGAAAATCCTGAAGGCAGATGAAAAGGACAAGGTGGGAGTTAATGTTGTTTAGTCACTAAGTCCTGTCTGACTCTTTTGTGACCCCATAGACTGTAGCCCACCAGGCTCCTCTGTCCACAGGATTTCCCAAAAAAGCACACTGGAGTGGGTTGTCATTTCCTTCTTCAGGGGATCTTCCTGACCCAGGGATCAAATCCCCATCTTCTGCATTGGCAGGGGGATTCTCTACCGCTGAGCCACCTTATTGTAATTAAATATACTCTCATATTAGTTTAAAGCACATTCCATATACATTACATTGTTGTTCAGTCACTAATCATGTCTGACTCTCTGTGACCCAGTGGACTGTAGCACACCAGGCTTCTCTGTCCTCCACCATTTCCCTGGCGCTTGCTCAAACTCATGTCCATTGAGTCGATGATGTCATCCAACCATCTCATCCTCTGTTGTCCCCTTCTCCTTTTGCCTTCAATTTTTCCCAGCATCAGGGTCTTTTCCAATGAGTTGGCTCTTCCTATCAGGTGGCTAAATTATTGGGGCTTCAATTTCAGCATCACTCCTTCCAATGAATATTCAGGATTGATTTCCTTTAGGATTGACTGGTTTGATCTTCTTGCAGTCCAAGGGACTCTCAAGATTACATATGTATCTCTAAAATACAAAGATTCTTTTTATTCTTTTTAAATAACCACAATATCAATATTATATCTTAAAAACAATTCCCTAATATCAAGAGATATTTTGAAGGCATTTCTACATTAATGTCTCTCCTGTTGCTCTGTGTAAAGGCACTTGAGCATTTTAGAAGAGTTTAGAAGGACAAGAACAAGTTTTACCATAAGAAGGGACCAGGAAATGAAGTTGTAGCGGGAACTCTGGAAAGAGCTAAGATCCAGCAAGAGAAGACTGCGTTTGATAGGTTTTCATATAACATTGGCTTTTCTAGGCTATGAAGTAGGGGACAAACATCTTGCAGGACTTCATACATAGCTCTAGAAAACTCTACAGCAATTGACAGACACATTAAAAAAAACAATATCTGAGCTGTTTCAGTGACCACAAAGACTCAAGAGACATAAGTAATGGAGAAATATGTCTTTTCTGTCCTGCCTATTTCTAAGGTTGTGAAGATTTTGATGATACATCCCCAGACTTAAAAAAAAAAAAATTCTTTTGTATTAATATGTGTACCATAAAATATTTTTAAAACAGATTTTGTTAGAGGATGAGATTCAAAAATAAAGATAGAAGTTCTCATGTCTTTCCCATAGCCTAAGAAATCATCTTGGACTCCTCTCTTCTAGACCTGCACTGCACTTGACTGTCAGTTTTCCCAGCAGCCATCCTTGAGCTGCTGATAGGGGAGTCAAGTTTAGCAGGCTAAAAATGAGCCTGGGGATACCTGTACAAAGAAAAGTAGAAGTCAGTGATCTCAACTCTGCTTACATTATTAGAGTGAGCCTGAGAGATTTTATGAAATGTGAACAGCCAGGCTCAACCCCATTCAGTAATTGTGGGGTGAAATTTGTGTTTTTGTTTGTTCGTTTTTTTAAGTACTCCAGTACTTTGGCCACCTCATGCGAAGAGTTGACTCATTGGAAAAGACTCTGATGCTGGGAGAGATTAGGGGCAGGAGGAAAAGGGGACAACAGACGATGAGGTGGCTGGATGGCATCACTGACTCGGTGGACGTGAGTTTGAGTGAACTCCGGGAGATGGTGATGGACAGGGAGGCCTGGTGTGCTGTGGTTCATGGGGTCGCAAAGAGTTGGACAAGACTGAGCGACTGAACTGAGCCGAACTGAACTCTGATTTTCAAGCATTCTATTCACTACTTCCCATTTCAAAGTGGGGGAAATATTTTACTCTACATTAAAGAATGGGTGCAGAATAATGAGAAGAAAAGAAATGCAGAGAAATTTTAAAGTAAAAAACCATATCTAATAAAATACCGGTAAGGTTCTCTCAGAAGAGGCTGGTTTTTGCTTCCATATCCCAGATTCTAATTTATTACATATTAAACTGCTCCAAATTTGACAGACCTTATATTCATTTAGCCCAAAAAAACGCTCATCCTATTAGATTAATAAAATTATCTAATGACTATTTCAAATTGCAGTCACAGTTTTTCATATGTCAAAATTATTAATTCTGACTACTTAAATCTTTTCTGTTTAATCAAGTTTATCTCTCAATTGGGAAGGAAGAAAAAAACCTCTGACCTTAAAAAAAAAATAAAAAGACATTTTCTATCTCAGAGGAACTGACTTCATCGAATTATCCTGGAGGGAAAAGCAAGTACAAAAATGTGAATTACAGGCAGCTGGAAAGCAGAATTGTATACAATGAATGACACACCAAATCCTGCAGGGAAATATGCACCACAATACATATTTCCTGTGGCTTCCTGCCTGAGGAGCACTGAAGAACAGTCAAAATAATTGCAGAAATTTTTTCCTCAGCTGTCTCATTGATGGATTTAGCATAGGTGTTTGGTCAAAATGTTAAATCATGGTCAAATCCAAATATGTATATTTACCAATGTTCATACATCTAATCACAAGGGCCACTTGGTTCCTTAAAATGAAGGCTAAAAGAAACTTGAATTCCATTCTATCACAAGTCTGGAATGCTGCGACAAGGCCATCAATTCATTCATCTGAGTGAAAAGCTTATAAAATCACAGGCCTTAACTTTCACATCCTTAAATTTCACCATTTTACTGAATTCACACAAATTATAGAGACGTGATCATATGTGCTAGAAGTAAAGTTAACTGTCTTCTGCAGGATCCTTCACAATCAAATGAGCGATCTAAGTTTATCTTAGACGTTTAGAGAGACTAAAGCGAGCTGGTTCCACACATAGCTTCCATGATAAACTCTGGGGAGTCACGAGAGGACTGTTGGATGGTAGCACATACTTACTATAGAAGGTATTGTGTATTAGATTGGTCACAGGAAATCTTCATTTAACTAGGGATAGCTTGTCACAACACATTCCAAGTTAGGACAGATAATAAATACCAATAATTAACATCTTTTTATAATATGAGGTAATGTTTTACATTTTTAAAAATGTATTTATTTATTTGGCTGTATCAGGTCTTAGTTGCAGCATGTGGAATCTTTCTACAGCGCACGGATCCTTTAGTTGTGGCATGCAGACTCCGGAGATTCCCGGCTTCAAGTAATTGCAGCTCAGGGGCTTAGTTGCTCTAACCAGGGATCAAGCCCATGTCCCCTGCATTGCAAGGGGATTCTTTATCATTGGTCCACCAGGGAAGTCCAAGTGCTTTACTGATTCCTTACCATCCCCTCCTTGGTATTTATTATCATACATAATAAATCACACACATCAGATTTATTAACACACATGCAAGAACTCTGTGTATATCTCCTACTTGGGCAACCAACTACTCTCTCGCCTTACGCTAGCCCATCCTCATTGTCGTCAGTGTTTTCTTGACAATCCATCTTGGAGCCTGTCACTTCTATTACATACTGTGGGATGTCCTGCTTCTTAGTTCTCCACTTCCCATATTTACCTCCACCACCCTACCATGTTTACTCCTTACCCTTAACCACAAGGAGCCTCATGCCATTCCCCAAACATACTGTTTGGTTCTCAACTCTGTTCCTTTATCATGTACCATTCTTTTGTCATCCTTCACAAATGTCTTTATTGTCCCCTTTGCCTGACTGGCAAACTCTCCCAAAGCTTTCAGGACCAAACCAGAACTTTACCTCATCTCTGGCTGACTTTCTGAAAAGTCCCAGAGTTAGTCTGACTATTAATAGCTTTTGTGCTATCTTAACCTTTGTATACAATTTTACTGTCTTCATGGTCTATTTCCAATTCTCGGTTTCTCTGCCTCCACCATCATTCCTAAGTAGAAAATGAGATCCTCCAGGCCAGCTACCCTGTCATGGTCACCTGATGTCCCCAAAGTGCAGCAGGTGCTCAGTTCAAGTGTGTTAGTTGCTCAGTCGTGTCCGGCTGTTTGTGACCCCATGGACTGTAGCCCACCAGGCTCCTCTGTCCATGGGATTTTCCAGGCGAGAATACTGGAGTGGGTTGCCATTTCCTTCTCCAGGGGATATTCCTGACTCAGGGATCAAACCCAGCTCTCCTGGGTTTGAATCTCAGATTCTTTACAGTCTGAGCTACCGGGGAAGAATGGCTCCCAATTCAAGGGATTGATGAATCTAATTGATGAATGGTTAAAAGGAATTTTCTTCTGTTTGAGGGAGGGAAAATAAAATAATACAATATAGAAACTCAATAATACAAAGTAGAAACTCTTTCACCTGTACTAAAGGTGATAAATCTATTTTGCTGTGAGTCAATTCTGTAAAAATTAAAATAATTACTGGCTACATTTTTAAAATTTATACCTTTACTGAATGGAAGCATTTCAATTGTGAAAATAGGCACTCCTATCATAGGCAGTGAGCTGTCAATATCTGTTAAGAGCACATTTGAGAGGCAGCAACAAAGAGATGGCTTTTGTTGTCATTTTTTAATCTTTCAACTAGAAATCTATTTCAGGTGGAATCACAAAGTTGAGTAAGTGGCAAGTTGCTCTTCAACCAAAATCAGTTATTCTTGGCATTTAGATTATGGAGGATGACAGGACCATATTCCTTATTCCTTAGGAAAAGTGGTCCTTATTCCTTAGGAAGACTTTTCTTCAAAGGCTGTCTTTTCTTTGCCATCCTATCTCTGCAGTGGGCTTCTTCAGATTCTCTTTCTAAAGGGATTCTTCTCCACTCTCCCTCCCCTCTGCCCTTGTGAGCCAGGTGCTAGAGTTAATACTTAGCAAGGAAAAAATGGTTGAGTTTTAGCTGCCTCACATAAATAATAGCCTAAGGTAAACACCTGTGTCTATGAATAGTTGTTTATAGACTCTGATTCACAGGGTCTTGAGGGGCTATACTGCAATTTGGGAGACTGGTTGGATGGGACATGTTTTGACTATTCCATCACCTACAGGCTTTGAGCAGTTCTGAAGTCCTCTCACAGAACTAGGCCACATGTAACACATAAACACTCAAGTTGTATCTACAAGACATCAAAATGGGAACTTCCTTGGCAGTCCAGTGGTTAAGATTGTGGGTCCAACGCTGCGGGTGCAAGTTTCATCCGTGGTTGGGGAACTAAAATCCCACATGTCATGCAGAGAACCAAAAAAATAAAAAATAAAAAAAAATTCAAGACATCAGAATAGCTATCTAATCTGAGAAAATCAGTTGTTTTCATAGCATATTCATTCAGAGTGGGAGAACTAGTTGTTTTACATTATGTTAAAATTAAGCATATAGGCATAAAGGTAAAACAGAACACTGGCTTTGTAGACACACAGACCAGCTCAATCCTATGTTATTTGTGTGACCTCAGAAGAAAAGTTACCTAATCTCTCTGAAGTGTAATTTCCTCATCTGTAAAATGGGGCTATGTGATACCCACCTCAGCAGTGCTGAGTGATTAAATGAAATTATGTTTGTGAAGCACTTGGAAGATATTCAAAACATTTTAGTTCCTTCCTTTCAGAGGTAGTAATCTCCTCACAGGTGCAGAGCAATAATAATTTGAATATTTGAGTGTGTGCATATATGTGTGTATATTTATACATATGCATGAGTGAACTCCGGGAGTTGGTGATGGACAGGGAGGCCTGGCGTGCTGTGATTCATGGGGTCGCAAAGAGTCGGACACGACTGAGCGACTGAACTGATATATATTTTTAAATTCTATTCTTGATTGTATCAGTTAAATAGATGCTATCATAATATGATTCAAAATATTATTGTTCTGTCCTTCACAGCACACCTCTGGCAGAGGCCCACAGAGTTATAAGGAACCTAGAAGATGAGCCAAGGCAATGCAACTCGGAACTTACTCCATCACCACATATAAACCATGCCAGACTGTTGAGTGTGGATTGTTAGTCCCACACAGTTCCAGGAAAGGAAACACCTCATTTGTTTAGAAACTCCTTTAAATCAACCCTTACTAGAACAGAGCATCAGCCAAAATCCTAACTTCACAAATAGAGCAAGTAGTTACCATTCTAAGAAAACACAAATTTCCCCATATTTGGTAATATTATTAGGTAACTTCTTAACTATATTTGTATGTTAATGATTTTAATGTTAATTTGATTTCTTTTTTGGTTTGTTTTAATCCTTCAGGCAAGAATATTGGAGTGGGTAGCCATTTCCTTCTCCAAGGGATCTTCCCAACCCAGGGGTCAAACTCTGATCTCTTGTATTGCAAGCAGATTCTTTACCATCTGAGCCACCAGCAAAGCCAATCAAAATGATTGTAATTGTTCAGTTGTTGTGTCCAACTCTTTGTGACCTCATGGACTGCAGCATGCCAGGCTTCTTTCCTTCACTATCTCCCAGAGTTTGCTCAAACTCATGTCCATTGAGTTGGTGATGCCTTCCAACCATCTCATCCTCTGTCATCCTCTTTTCTTGCCTTCAATCTTTCCCAGCATCAGGGTCTTTTCCAATGAGTCAGCTCTTCTCATCAGGTGAGCAAAGTATTGGAGCTTCAGATTCAGCATCAGTTTTTCTAATGAATATTTAGGGCTGATTTCCTTTAGGATTGACTGGTTTGATCTCCTTGATGTCTAAGGGACTCTCAAGAGTCTTCTCCAGCACCACAACTTGAAAACATCAGTTCTTTGGCACTCAGCCTTCTTTATGGTCCATCTCTCATATCTATACATGACCACTGGAAAAACCATAGCTTTGACTATGCCGACCTTTGTTCACAAAGTAATGTCTCTGCTTTTTAATATGCTATCTAGGTTTGTCATAGCTTTTCTTCCAAGGAGCAGGCATCTTTTAATTTTTGTGGCTGCAGTCACCGTCCGCAGTGATTTTGGAGCCCAAGAAAATAAAATCTGCCACTGTTTCCATTTTTTATCCATCTAGCTGTCATTAAGTGATGAGACTAGATGCCATGATCTTATTTTTTTGAATGTTGAATTTTAAGCCAGCTTTTTTACTCTCCTCTTTCATCCTTACATGCACATAATTTAAAGAATCCAATTTATACATCTTGCTATAAAAAACAGCAGTTCCTTGTGTCTCCTATCAATACCTTTCTCCTTATACTATATGCAATGTTTTTAGCTATTTTGTTTTATTTGTTTGAATTCATTGGTTGGTTGATGTTTTTGGTGTTTACTCCTACAATTTTGAGCTTCCCTGGTAGCTCAGTCGATAAAGAATCTGCCTGCAATGCAGGAGACTGGGGTTAAATCTCTGGGTTGGGAAGATCCCCTGGAGAATGGGGATGGCAACCCACTTCAGTATTCTTGCTGAAAAATCCCATGGATAGAATAGCCTGGAGGGCTACAAACCATGGGGTCACAAGAGTCGGACATGACTTAGCGACTAAAACCACTACCACCATCCACAATTTTAAGTATGCTCTGACTGTCTATATGCAGATTTGATTTTTGAAGTGCAGGATTATGCTAAGACTTCTTACTGGGGAATCTAATACAAAGCTTTCTCCACCACCCTCTTCCTGCCCATCACACACATTCTACTCCTCATCTCTTTATCCACTCAGTATCACCGGATCATAATTTGGTTAGATTGATAATTAGTATCTATGTTAGTGTCAATATATAAGTGTTATTTATATGTAAGTTTTGTCATCTATATACTATAATTCTTTCTTTTTGGCTCCAACTTGTTTCCTTGGAGTTGGTTTTTGTGTGTTTTGTCAAATATTCTGTATACTATCACAAACTGAACCCCAAACTTTCCATCAACTTGTTGAACTTTTTTTTTTTNTGGTTAGATTGATAATTAGTATCTATGTTAGTGTCAATATATAAGTGTTATTTATATGTAAGTTTTGTCATCTATATACTATAATTCTTTCTTTTTGGCTCCAACTTGTTTCCTTGGAGTTGGTTTTTGTGTGTTTTGTCAAATATTCTGTATACTATCACAAACTGAACCCCAAACTTTTCATCAGCTTGTTGAACTTTTTTTTTTTGAAGGTGTTCAAACACGTTAGAAATACTTTCATGTTTACCTTCTTAAAGAAGTCTTTCCTTGAGCCTTGTAACCTGCATCAGTGAGAACGATGGTCCTGGACCAGGTGCATACTGGCCCCTCAGGCTGTCCCTTCCCTATCTCCTGGGAATTCCCTTTGCCTGTGTCCTGAATCCACTGTCTTCTCCTACCTTGATTCATCCCTTCATTTTGGTGAAGCACATCTGGAGAAGCTTCTGAGAGTGGGTGTAAGGATGATATACATTTTTGAGAAATTACTTACATGACTAAAATTCAACTTGTTTTCTGTTTTTACATTTCTCAATTTCTAGTCTTTTGTTATTTTCTGTATCCTCTGAGTCTTATCCACCTTGTTAAAAAAAAAAATATCTTCAATTGGTAGGCCCAAGACTGGTGGGAGAATTCCAGTAACGGTCTGGAGAATGTAAAGCAAGAATCACTTTGTGATTCCTGAATTTGTACTCTAAATTCCTTTTTGCCACAATTGTACATTGCAGTTATTGTACATCTGTCTTTCCTACCTACATGTGTTCCTATTTAGGATTAACAACTCTCCATTTTGCCAAGGTCATTTTGAATTCCATTCTTATAATCTGAAGTGTTACTAACCCTGTTTCTTAGCATCAGCTATAAACTGAGCTTTGTAAATACCATCCATTTTTATAATAAATAAAGTACACATAGTACTTCTAGACCTTCAAACTTGCAGCCATCTCTTCTAATGGCTAATTCCAAAAGATTTCTAAATAATTGGAGTTGCCATCAAACAATGGCAAAGTTTGATACATAATTGTTTCTTCATAAAGAATACTTTGAGGGTTGAGTTTTAAACCTGGGGGATTTATCCTGGTATTTTTGCAAGGGTATTCAGCTTCTGCTTTTCAAAGGAAATCTCTTCCCTTATTTTAAATATTAGGTGGTACATAATTCTTTTTCCAGACCTGAAGCATTCATTCTGTTAATACTAAACAGATATAATTAAAGAGGTAGCAAGGCATAGTAAAAGAGTACTTACTTGAGGGAGAGGACTAATGTTACTAATGTTTCTCTACAATCCAATATTTGTTGGATATACTAATAATCCAATATCTATTCATTCATCAAATGGGTACTGGGTACCTATTATGTTCAGGTACTATGGTAGGTACTGGAGCTGCAGAGTGAAAAGGACAAACATGGTCCCAGCCTTTGTTAAATAGAACCACAGATACTGAGCAAATAACAAGTTGACCGTGACAATGACTTAATCTTCTTGAGACTCAGTCTCCTCATGAGTAAAGAAAATAATAGTACTACTTCATCAGTTCAAATGAGGTAATACAATAGAAAAACTTTATTAGCTTTCCTTTTCTCCAGACAAACTACAAATATCTACTAGTTATGATTTCCTAAGAGCAGGGAGTATATCTTACTCATCTGCTCATCTTTGTAATGTTAATAAGTAAGCAGTGCTCATTAAGTGGGCAGGAAATCCACAAGTGTGTGGAGCAAGCGACAACTCTGAAAGATGAATCTATATTTTCACGCAATTTTAAATCTTCTCGTTTTCTTACCAAGGTTATCCACCCATTCATAAAATAACAAACTTTATGTCATTCAAAAGCAGAAGGTAATTTTATAGTAAAACGTTTCCATTTAGTATGTATTCATCATTAAGGTAGATATATTTGAATAACTAAAATAATATAACACTTAAATTTTCATTTTTCCATTTGATAGAGCAAGCAATATTCCCTAAAATAATTTCTGAAGGTGCAGCACAGTTTTGGGAATGTTTCACAGAATTCTTTGAGATTTTAAAAGCACCTAAATAAGACACTCAAAACAAGTCAATTATATTTCAAAACGAAATGTTAAAAAAAATTTTTTTTTTTAATTTGACTCTATTCAGCCTACAGAAAAAAATGTTTAACTTCACTAAAACATATTCAAGTAAGTGTACAGAAATGTCAACTGACCTGCTTCCCAGCAAGTCTTCAGGATTAATGGACTTTAAATCTTTGGACATTAAAATGTGTATAGCAGACAGAGAGTTTTACTATGGAAGGTAATTTCTTTCATGTTGCTTTATTCCCTCAAAGGGACTAAGGGACAAACTGTGATTTCTGTTCTTTTCATGGAAACACATGGAAGAAGCATTGGAAGGGGTTCTAGAAATTGTTTAGTTCAGCCTACTTATTTTTCAGAGGAGGAAAAACAGAGGTCCAGAGAGGTAAGATGATTTGCCAATTGCACAGCTGAGATTAGAACCAAAGTCTCCCCTTCTCTGGGACAGGAAGTAGCAGCAGCCTGCTGAAAACATTGCCTGGTATCCCGGGAATTTGCTTGTCTGCTGTGTGGGGATAGTCTGACCCTGGAGAGTCTAATTCCAAGACAGTTACACATACATTCCAGCTAAAGATGCATCTTCATTTTAATTGAAATAGAATGACAGACCAACACCTCCAGTTGTTTTGTTTAAGAATAGAAAAATAAAATTATTTATCTTGTATCAGAAAAGCTCTACTCCTTAATATAACTGAACAGAAATAAGTCATCTCGGGAGCTTTATTCAACCTCAGCATAGGTTCTCAACACATCAGCCTAGTTGACTGGCATACCCCAAAGCCTGTGCTGCTTCTTTCATTCGGTAAGGAACTGCCTCCTCCCCACTTCCCTCCCCACTCAAGAACCTCACCAACAGCAACCCTTCTCCTTAAATTCATCCACAACAGATTTAACCACTTTCTCTTGGCCTCTTCTTTCACCATTATGAGATCTCCAAACAAAACAAAAATCCAGAAAGTAGTTCCCTTTCTCGAGTTTGGGAACATCTAATCTGGTGGTTGATAAATTATCAAATGGAGCCATGGCAAGAACATGGACCTGGGGGGCACTCAGATCCAGTTCAAATGTGGCTCTGATTCTAAACCCCTGAGGAAATCCTCAATCTCTCTCAGGCTCATCTTCATCTCTGAACTAGAGGTGATAACGCTTATCCCATAGCGTTGTTGTAGAAATTCCATGAAGACACATTTAAGCATTTACCACACTGCCTGGCACATGCTAAAGACTTAGTCTTTTCCATCTCCCTCTGTTCTCACTTTTTCTCCATTTTCAACGAACCCTGCTAAATATGCAATTGTTGTCACTTGTTATTCTTTCTACTTTTATATATACTGGAATTCTCCATTATAAAAAAGTTTTAAATAAAATAATTTAAAATGATCATTTGAGAATGCTAGCAATGTTTAGTAAATGCTAACAAGTAAATAATCTTTTAGGCCTGTAGTTTTGGGTAATAATATATTTTAAAGATAATAGTAATTTAGAAACTAGAGAATATCATGTCATTCAAACTGAGACATAAATATCCAATGTTCTTAAGGAAGTTTTATTCCAATATGTAAACTCTCTGGTAAGGCTATACTCACAGATGAAGTTAACTATTACATATGAAATATTATTCTGATTATGTACATACAGATTGGTTCCAAATAGGAAAAGGAGTACATCAAGGCTGTATATTGTCACCCTGCTTATTTAACTTCTATGCAGAATACATCATGAGAAACGCTGGGCTGGAGGAAGCACAAGCTGGGATCAAGATTGCCTGCAGAAATATCAATAACCTCAGATATGCAGATGACANCGGTTACAGGCCCGTCCGCCACGCCGGGAACTGCCGCCTCATCACAGCCCCCCACCACTTGTAGTTCGCGTTTTCGCGTGATCAAGCTGGACCACGGCAGCGGGGAGCCTTATAGACGCGGCCGATGGACGTGTATGGAATATTATGAGCGGGATTCCGATAGCAGCGTCCTGACCCGGTCCGGGGATTGCATTAGGCACAGCAATACTTTTGACCAGACTGCGGAGCGGGACAGCGGCCTGGGCGCCACCGGAGGGTCGGTGGTGGTGGTGGTGGCCTCCATGCCGGGCGCGCACGGGCCCGACTCGGGAACTGACAGCTCCTTGACTGCTGTGTCACAGCTACCCCAGTCGGAGAAAATGAGCCAACCCACCCCGGCCCCGCCGCAGAGTTTTGGCGTTGGGCAGCCGCAGCCGCCGCCTCCGCCCGTAGGTGGGGCTGTGGCTCCAAGCTCGGCCTCGTTGCCGCTGTTCCCGGGAGCCGCGGCCGGGCCGCCGCAGCGGTTGGCAGCCCCGCCGCCCAGCCAGGCCCAGGGCGCCGGGCCCCCAGGTCCCAACGGACAGGGCCTGCCGCTGACGAATGTAACCCTGGCGCAGCCCGGCCTGGCCGTGGGCGCTGCCACCGCGCCCCCGCCCCAGCAGTTCGCGTATTCTCAGCCTCAGATGCCGTCGGGCCATCTGCTGCCTGTCCCGCCCGCCGGCCAGAGTGAGTACCTGCAGCCGCACGTGGCTGGCCTGCAGCCGCCCAGCCCGGCGCAGCCCTGTTCCGCGGGCGCAGCAGCGGGTCTCGCCGCGGCAGCCGGTCTCCCCGCGGGCACCGGCCAGAACGCCGCCTCCACTGGAACGCAGATGATGGGTGCGCCCTCCTTGCCGGGAGAAGCGGTGATCCCTGGGCCGGGCCCCGCGCCCGGAGGACCGGCCGCTCCGGGTCAGCCGGCCGGAGTGCCCCCGGCTGCTGTGGGAGGCACGGCGCCGTCGGGCCTGGTTCCCGCTGGGGTCGGGCAGCCGCAGGCCGCGCCTCCGCCGCAGATGGGTGGTAGCGGCGCGCCGTCGGGCGTGCCCAGCGGCCCTCTCGCCGTGGTGCCCGGAGTTGCCAACGTGCCTGCAGCCGCTCCCGCTCCCAGCGTGCCTAGTGTGTCGACGACTTCTGTTACAATGCCAAATGTTCCCGCGCCTCTGGGCCAGGCGCCGCAGCTTTGCAGCCAGCCTCCGGTCAGCAGGAGCGGCAGCAGCATCCAGCAAGTGGGGCTGCCCTTAGCGCCTGGCACAGCCAGTGCCCCGACGAGTCTACCGCAGTCTGACCTGAGCCAGTTTCAGACTCAGACCCAGCCTTTAGTCGGGCAAGTTGACGATACTAGAAGAAAATCAGAACCCCTACCTCAACCACCAGTTTCTCTCATTGCTGAAAATAAGCCTGTTGTGAAGCCTCCTGTTGCAGATGCCCTGGCAAACCCCCTTCAATTAACACCTATGAACAGTCTCGCCACCTCTGTATTCAGCATAGCTATTCCTGTTGATGGTGATGAAGACAGGTATGGAAATCTTATTTGAAATATTTGATGGGAATCTTGACCAAACGTTGTAGTTTAGGATGCAACTGTGGGAGATTCTTTTGTTTCTTTTTTCCAATTTGAGGACCTTAACATTTCTAAATATAAAAGATAGTTTGTATTTAATAAAATAGATTTGTCGGTTCTTGATAAGACATTCGTTTTAGATTACTGATGTAAAAATGATAGAATTGATGTCATAGCTTTTATAAGCACCAAAGTGGATAGGAATGCAACATTGTTGGTTCGAAAGGGTGGAATTAGTTTAATCTTCTCGATTTGTAAGTGGTAGCTAGTAGGTTATGCCCTGTACGATGGTCCCTTTATTAGATGTCGATCACACTTGAACACTTAATGGCAGAGTGTTTTGTCAGTGTGAGTTTTGAGACTGAGACATAAAATGAGTTAAGACTTTCCCATTCTGGAAAACCAGGAGGCCCTGTAATAGAGAAAGAACCATGTAAGGTATCTCTAGTGTATCTGGAAAGGGTGGAGAGATAATGATGAAATGTCAAATTCGGCTTTGAAGATCCTGTCTTCAGCCCTTTAATAAAAGAGGACAGGTCAGGAGGCTTCCCAGTGACTTCTTTTAAGATGGTTTTTTTTTTTTTTTTTAAAGGCAGAAAGTGTATTGGAAAGATGTTCTTATTTTCCATCAATCTTTTTACTGTAGAAAGGGGAGATGTGAGACTCTGACAGAAGGGAAAGTTGTAGTTATTAAAAATTAGAGTGATTTTATAGTAAAAATATGAACGTTAACAACTGGTTCCCTCTGTTTAGGAGGGATGCTTTTTAAACAGTTCAAGGGCAGATTGGTATATTGCCATACCAAGTCCACTACAGTTGATGTTTGGTTATGGTTTAATAAGGATTTTAAGTGGTTTTGAGGAGATGTCACATGAAATTTTGATGTATGTATAATGCAAATTTTAAAAAACTAGCTTATTACCAAAAATTACATTTAAAAATCACAGAGAAAGTTTCGGGTACTTCACAGTTAGAAGTTTATTTTCTGGGGTTTTTGTTTTGAGAAAGGTTTAATTTTATATGTGGTAAAGGATCAGAAGTACCTTTGTAGATTTCTAGAGTAGTTGGTATCTAGAATACATGAGACCTGTTAAAACTTTTTCTTCTTATTTTCTTCTGAGTTTCTTCACATTCTTTTCATTTTGAATTACCCTTGTATTTTTGTTACATACTTCTGTGGGTTTGAAATGCTCACTGAAATTCATCCTCTCTTCAAAGTTCATCTTTTTTTTATAGGATATTTGCTTGTGGGGGTGTCTGTCTTTTGAGAACCCTTAGAGAATACCACATGTCCCTAAGTGAGCTCAACTAGTCACTGAGAAATTTTATGTGGATGGGACTACCAAGTAAAGACTGATTCCACAAGCCACTCAGAAAAATCCTTCTCTACATTTTCTGCCATATTTCACTTTTCACACATTGGTGCACACCTGAAATGAGTTTATTTGTTCACCTTTGGTAATAATCAGCAGGCATCTTCCCTTTTCTAGCTGCCAGAAGCCAATTTTTTTGATGGGTTGGTAAATAATCATTTGCTTACCTCTCTGTTCCTGTTGTACATCCCCCCACCTCATATCTCTTCAAGAAATAATGACTGGTTTCTCAGCCCCTCAGCATCCCAAAAACACATGCAAACCTGTGAATTGAATGTATTTTTCTCTCCTTCATACCTCTTAGTTTTTTTTCAGTTACATTTGCCAGAACTTTAATCTGATGATATGGTATGAAGCAGAGAGATCTGTTGATAAGTGGGAACTCTGGGTTGTATCCTTTAGGATATGACCTCAAAGATGCATTTATTTCTTCTCTTTATTAAAAGAGTTGGTAATTTCAAGAATCTTATTTCAAGAATCTTATTTCATATTTACATATGACTATCTGAATTACAGATACTACTCTATCGGTGTTCTTATCAATTTTAACAGTTAACCAGTGCTGGGGTTTTCCTGTGTGTATCCTCCTATTTTAAATGTGGCATTTCCCTCCCCAACCCAGTCTTTTAAAATTTTCATTGCTTATCAAATATGCATTTCTAATTTTTGCTATAGTCTTTCATTGGTTTCTAATTTAACATGCCAGTTTCCAAGATGTAATCTTACACATTTGACTGTTTTGTCACTGGACCAACACACCTGGTGAAGGAATAAATCCATTAAGTAGAAATAGTTTTGAGGTCTTTTTAAATTTGTTTTTTAATGGAAAGCCTTTGTAAAAGAGAGCACATTTTAAAGGTTTATGCTTGAAATTAAATAACAGTTTTTCCAGTGGTATGTTTAAATTACTGAGATGAGTATTATTGAGATAGTACTAAAAAAATCACATTAAATATCTTTAATATGATTTTAAGTTGCCTTTAATTAAAATCTTCATACAGTTTTATTTGCAGTCATTCAGATGTAAACAAAATATTGGTGTGAGAGATCTTGAGTAATTATTAATAGGTTGACAAATTTCAGTCCCCCAAAGATGTTTGCTTTTTAAAAAGCCATTAAGACTTTAGTGAACACAATCTGTTTCTTTGAGAAAAGGAAGGAAAATGGAAGATAAAAAGATTCAGGTGGTTTAAGTTGATAATGATTAAACATTATCTTATAGATACTGGTTCTGTTACTTAATACAAGGATCTGTATTGGCTCATTTTGAGACCATTTAATTTAAAAAATCAGACCTTATGTACTATCATATCTTTAAAGGGACTGATGGTTTTGTATGCCAAGTAAGAAAAGTCTTGAAGTTCTCAGTTAACATTGCCTGTTGACCTTATATTGTTAATTAGCATAACATTTTATATCATTCTAGCTTAATGGTCAGTTGTTGAGATTATTTAAGTTGATTTTGCATAAACTGGAGGATATAATAGTGGTTGAAAACATGATTCATAAAAAAGGCATAGACATTTCTACAGTAAGTGTTACAAAAAATTTTTAAACTACCTATAGACTTAACAGACTCCTATTTGGTAAAAGGAGGAGGTGCAAAATATTACTGGCCCTTTTGGAAAAGGAACACGGCACAGATCATTTTCCATAGATAACTGCCCAATGTGAACTCTGTAGGCCACATTCCAGGAACTCATGAATGGCTGCAATTGTGAACTGTCAACTGCAACCAAAAGACTGTTGAAAACCTGATTGTAAGGATCCTCTAGTAGCAGATATCTTTATATCTTGTTAATAGTTTTATTTGTGTAGTTTGCTAATGACTGCTGATAAAAGAGTATAAATTGTGAGTTTTAAGTGATGTGTCCTGGTATGTGCTATAAACACAGATTTTGTTTGTATAGTTGTATATACAGATATGTGTATGAGATACACATATAATTTTTTAATGAAGTTTTTTTTTTTTACTTGACATTTAAGAGCATTACATAAATGTGTATTGGGAGGCAAAACTATCACTCTTACCTGTGTTTTTAAAACCTGTAAGTAACTTTCCAGAGCACCAAAAAAACTTAACTGCATTTAGTCTTTAAAAGTGAAAGTTCCTTACTTGAATCTGTATTTCTTTGGGAGCTTATGGTTCCTTATCAATATTGAATTTTGCCTTGTGGCTTTATAGTTGATGTTTAAGTCACATACTAGATACTATCTTATGCCTAAGTACTCTTACTAAGGATTTTGTAATCAAAGTATGAGTGACATTGTTATTTAATATAAAAACTGATATTGATGCATTCATCAGAGTGCCTCACTGGTATGCTTTAGTCATAAAACCTGGCTCTAAGTTAAGGAAATTATCATACATTTCCAGAAAGGCCAATGATCAAAAAGTGCCTGAAATTCTTAAAATCAGGAATTGTATCAGCAGGCATATGGCCTTTTTTATTCACGGTGACACAGTTATTTAAAAGTTTCTGTGAACTAAATTGTATGGACTGAACATTGGTTAACTTTTTTAGAAAATATAAGGGCTTTTATGTGTGTGGATAAGATACATTGCCAAGTAACTAATTTATTAACAGTCTTTTTCTTGGAAGGGATGGAGGGTATTTTGAATTATAGTGAGAAGTTTTTTTTTTTTTTCAGTACTGGTAGTGGGGTATATGTTTTCTTCCTTATGAGAATAAATGTAAGACCAGTCTGTTCTTTGGGAATTTTGATAGCACTAATTTGGAAATAATAAAACATACTAGATTTATGACCTGGTACTTGGTAATTCAGTCGGTAAAGAATCTGCCTGCGGTGCAGGAGACCCGGGTTTGATCCCTGGGTTGGGAAGATCCCCTGGAGAAGGAAATGGCAACCCACTCCAGTATCCTTGCCTGGAAAATCTGGGACAGAGGAGCCTGGTGGGCTGCAGTCCAGGGGTAGCAGAGTCGGGCACGACTGAGTGACTAACACACTTAGTCTTTCTCAGCACCAGGAGAAGTTGGAGGGCGCTCTTGAGTCCTCTCTAGAGTCCTCTAGTAACAAAGAGCTGCCCCACCAATCAGATGGTAAAGAAACCAAAATGAATCTCTTCCCTGAGGAATGGTTTGATAGGGGAGTATAAAAGAATCTTGACTCTTTTTTTCCCTAAAATAGTAGAAGCTGAGGGGTTTAGGGAGTAGGAAGTAATAGCAGATAACCAAGACAGAAGTTAATATAGTGAAATAATATGAAATCTGGTCTCAAAAGGAATAGGAACCTTACCATGTTACTAGTAAGGAACAGTGGTCTAATTTCTTCTTTTAATAATTGTTTTAGACCAGTATGTATTTCCTTTTCCAGAAAGATACTGTTTATTTCTTAATTGAATTACTCTTTAAATAGAAGAGAGGCTTTACAAAAACAGGTATATCTGGTTAAATGTAGCCTGAATAATAATGTTCTAAGGAATCTTATTAGTAGGAAGAGCAGATTTTTAATAAGAAGTCTTAATTGTTGACAGTGTTGAAGGGATATGTGTAGCAAAATTTCCGAGTTGTAATCTCTTAAGTTCTTTCTTTATACTAAATCAGTAGTCTTGTGATTTGAAGCTGTTCTTTTAAATCATGTAATACAAATTACTGCCTCCACAAAGAATATGCATTCCTGAATCATTTGTATCATTAATTAGGTCTTTACCAGAATAATTCTTGAATATACCAGATTATTCAATATTTGTTATATTCTTAATCTGGTTTTGCTTAGGGTAAAAATTGGGACTCCTCTGTAAAGATTTAGGAACAGTAATTTGTATCATTCTTATACATCATTTTATGATTTTTCATAATGTTTTAATGTATATTCAGATTTGACTGGTAACATTAATGTATATTGATTATCTGCTCTACCTCTAAAAAGTATGTGATTGGTTCTATTTTTAAATCAGGTGAATTAAATCTCATCTATGCTACTTTGGACTGCTTACCACTCAAAACTAAAGCCTCAAGTCAGGTTAAAGTTTTTAGTTTTAGTTTTACGCCTTTGTACTCAAGCTACCTTTTGTTAAAAAAAGAATGAACTCATATTCTTTAAGTTGTACACTTATATATGATGGTTATGTGAAAATTTTGTAGATCATTGAGTTAATAATGTTTACCATGGACATAGACGATTAGTAAACATCCTGATAATTTATACTCATCATAGTAGGCAAGACAAATAAGTGAAGTCTAAATATTAAGTTACTTAAAGCCTCCTTTCCCATAAACTCTTACTAAAATCTGATTAAAGAATATAGATATCTAGAAGAGAAACTATGATTAATTTGTCAATATTATAAATAATGCTAGTGTGTTTTAAATGTTATCTGTAAAGATTTAGGCCATCCATCTTCATTGTTACACAAGTAAATTGTTTAATCTGTGTATGAAGGATACTCAAAGTTTAAGGCTGACTGGTTTCTAAAATAGAATTAGAGTTCAGTTTTAATAACTGGTCTTATAAGTAAACCAAAACAAATCCATGTTATATGGTCTACCTAGCTTTCGAAAACAAAGGAGAGGGGGCTCTTGATCAAATAATCTATATTGTGTTTAGTTATGTACCATATGGCATATCATGAGTGGCCATTAAAGATGATGGAATCAAGAGTCTTCAGTTTTGATCCAGAAATGTAATTGCATGGCATGGATATAATTAGAGAAAAGGAGACATTGGTTCAGGCCAGAAAAAGTCATGATAGAATAAGTGGTTCAGAAACTTGTGTTCTAATCCTGGCTTTTCCACCATTTAGCTGATTTATTTGATCAAGTCATTTATTTAATTTTCTTGGTTTTCTTCATTGGTAAAATGAAAATTTGAGCCTTTTGTCAGACTTTAAAATTACCTAAGTCCATACATGAGAGAGCTGCCAACTTAAACCTTCCTCTTGGTAAAACCCTTTTCCTGCCCTTAGACTAATATGTGACCAAAAAAATGCAGTTTACAAATACTCTGTAAGCAGGTTGAATGCCCAGGAAAACATTTGCAATATGTCAATCATTCAACTTTCTCTGCGTTGTCTGAGTAGTACAAACTGAGATACAGAAATAAGACTTACCTTCTCCTTTAAGATCTCAAGATTTATGGAAACAATTACCAATTGTATACTTCATTGTAGGCTGTGATGGAATATTTAAGTTGTTAATGCGAACAATTTAGGACATCAAGTCAGATTTGTGTAGGGAGGGAATAGTTAGACTGATTTCTATTTAAATTATTCTCTGCATAGGTAATATATTTATACAGTTTAAAATTCAAAATATGCAAGTATAAATTGAAAGCCTTTCTGCCACCTCAGTCCTTCTACCCAATTTCTGTCCTCAGAAGCAACCCATTATTACTTTTGCATTATATGGAAGCTAACTCTTGAACTGACAGATTGGGTCACTGATGAAAGAAGCAGATGATTTTCCAAGTAGGAGGGCAGTTTTGTGTAACAATGTGGAAGAGTAAGACTGTCAGATGTGGAACATGATGTGATTAATTTGACAGTAACCAGAGTGTTTAAGGGCTTAAATGTCACAGAAAGAAATTGAGATTTTTACCGTTTAAGTTTGTGATTGCTGTTCTTGAAGTTTCTTGAAGCTTTTATTAAGTAGTATGTATCTTGGAACCATTTCAGTACCCTTTTATAGTGATTATTGTGTTTTTAATTAAAATATTGTGATAAAGTTGTATATAAGGAAATCCTGGGGGAGATCTGAATCCCAGAGGTAGAATTCTCCAATAGAATGGACTAAATAACTTGGTATATACCTGGCTCCAGGTTCATGCATTCTGCTTGCCTTAAGTATTCTGTTTGCCCCAGTAGTACCTTAATAATGGTAAACTATTTGGTATATGTTAATATATTCTACCAAAAGTTGATTTTTACATAACATATTTAGAAATCATAACCCTGTATTAACGGAGAAGCCGATGGCAGCCCACTCCAGTACATTTGCCTGGAAAATCCCATGGACGGAGGAGCCTGGTGGGCTGCCATCTATGGGGTCGCACAGAGTCAGACATGACTGAAGCAACTTAGCAGCAGCAGCAGCAGCAGCAACAACCCTGTATTAAACACAGACCATGCTTAATTGTTTTAGAGCCTATGTATACATAATCTCATTTCATCTTTTCAGTGATTGTAGTGACTGTTTTTCTCCCCTTTTTTATGGATTAAGGAAACTGAGGATTTGAGACATATAGCTATTAAGTCAAACAAGGCATAGGGTCAGATTCAGGCTTCCTGACTCCATAGTCAGCTCTTGGATATTCCCAGGGTTAATTTTATTACTTTCCTGGCTGTGAGATAGGATAAAGGAAAAGCGTCTGTAGACACTGATCTGTTGTGTTGTAACCTTTTACCTAAAGGATGTTTTTTAAATCATTTAAAGTTTGTAGATGATAATGTTGGAGAGATGGCCCTTGTTCCTTTGCTTACTGTGTTTCCCTGGTTTCTATTTAGAGATTTCTAAAGTTGCTATTATAGTTGGCAACCCTACAGAGATAGTATCTTAGTTTAGCAGGTAGACATATGTCACATTTAACTTACTCTCTCAGGTATTACATTCATGTACTTGATGATTATCATGACAGACTACTCAGTATATAAGCTCATACTGTTTGTTTGAGAATGTTTATTGTCTGTTGGTTTTGAAATTTTTTTACAAATAGGAAAACAATGTTTTCCTGTAGCAGGCTGAAATAAATTGAGAGTAAGCCATACCTAAGTCTTTGAAGAAGTGCTTCTTTAGCTTTATATTTAAATTAGTATCTTATATTTATATATAAATACTTTATATTTAGTTTACATTGACATCAAATATGTTAGAAAACTGGTTTCAAATTTTATTTCTTGAGCAGAAGAGCATTTGGGTCCAAATCTCCAAAAAATTCAGTATTTCTAACAAATTTTTGATATCAGTTGCTTCTTGATGCCTTCAAATATCATAGACTATAAACTTGAAGTGCTCCCCATTAATAGTGTTTTCCTTGGACTCTTGATTTCCTCAATTTTACGCCATTCCAAAACAAAAGTTTTTGATCTCACCCTTCAGCATTTACAAATGGCCCTTTTGAAATTCGCCATCAACTAGGTTTCATAGACTTAACTCTTTTAATCTGTGCCTGCTAATCAGTGTTTTGAGATTAATTGTTGCTATTTGCTAAAAAGCTCTCCGTGTATGGATAACATCCCAGCTTAAGTATTCTAGAAACCAAAAATTCATATTTTTAAAACTGTCTAAATGTTTATCCCTGGAATCTCAACTATTTAAAAAATTTTATACTGCATAGATTGTATACTCCATATGGCTTATTTATTTTGAATATATATGTAAAAAGGAATTGTTAACTGCCAGCTCTTGCAACCTAAATGTTTTTGTTGACATGTTCTAAAGACTTCTAAGTACATTTATAGTATTGTATTTCACAGATTTTTTTTCTTTCTTGCCCCCAGGATACACATCTAACTGCAGATACATTCTTTTACACTTCTGCCTTTGACTTATGAGAAGCATTTCATTGTTAGTATTTATGCTAAAATGCTGGAATTTCATAACTAAAGTCTTGTGACTTTATTTAAAACTAATTTATTTGCATTTGGATTTAATTCAAATTAAATATATATGTTTATATTTTTCCAAAATTGGGATCTAAAGGTCTTTTAAAGTATAACACCCTTAAAAATAGATTGTAAATGTTCTTTAATGAATTTTTAATCCCAGACTCACAGGGTAACTTTTAACTTTACTCTGCTATTTTCTTGTATTCACTACCTTCCTCTTTGTGTCACTTTGTTTATTTTAAACCCAAGGTCTCCAAACAGACTTGTGTGAATAGCAAACTTGTTCCCATATGATCTTGGGTGAGACTGCTAAAGAAAGCCAAATTGAGTTTTCAGTTGGTTTAGTTGGCTTTCATTTAATTTGGCAGACAGATTTTCTAAGTACAGTGGAAAAAAAAAGAGCCATGGTAAACACATCTAGAGAGGGTACAAGTTGTTAAACAATAGCTACCTCTTAATTCTTTCTTGATATTAATCAGTCTAGTCAGTGCCTTCAGTTGCCTTGGACTTAGTCAAGAGAAAAGTGCAGAAATAGTAGAAAGAATAGAAAAGAGTGGGAGTAGGGAAAGCGAGAAGAACACGTACTGAAGACTCCTAATTAATCAAACAGCTGAACTGGTGACATGCTGGCATCTAGTGTCTTATCTGCCTTTCTTAGTTTGGGATCACCTAAAAGGTGCCTTATAGTTAAAATTTAAAATGCCCCCTTTTAAAAAAAAAAAAATTCAGTAGATAATGGATCTTAACTTGAATTTTGTAATCATGGAATTCTATTGAATGTTTTATTTGATGATCAGTGATACTTGTTGTTACTGGTTGTTATTCCAGTAGAACTTGGAAATAGTTTTTCTTATTGTACTAATAATACTTCAGACTCTCCTAAGGCACTACTTAGGATCTCAGAATTTCCATGTTGTATCTGAAGTTCATTTTGATGGTAAAGATAATAGCTGTCACTTATTGAGCATTGACAGAATGCCAGGAACTTTATATATAGTGTCAGTTCTTGAACCACCCTGCAAGGCTAACTGGTAATATCACCATTTAACTGATAAAGAGACCTAGAAAGGTTAAAATTTCACTCTGCTGTATGCTTAGCATAGTAGTTTGAGTATAAATTCTGGGACCAGATTGCCACTTAACTAGCTAGCTTTGTGACATTCGGCATTCTTCTCTTTGATCCAGTTCCCGTGTCCATGAAATGGGAATAATGATAGCACCTATCTCTCAAGACTGTTGTAGTATTGAGTTAATAAATGTAAAGCACTTAGAACAGAGTCTGATAGGTAATCAGCACTTAGCTTGCTTAGTCTTAGCTTGCTGCTGTGACTCTGCTACAGCATGCATCAGGAATTATGGAAGTGGCATGGCAGGTGTGCAGGTTGGGAGCTGGGGGGGACTGGAAATATGCTGGGGTGGCAGAGAAACTGGCAGTCACCTGAGAAACAACTTCTGAGATGTGAAGTGAAACAAGCATGCTGGGAGCTTGTCCCATCAAGATTCCATAGGATAGCCCTAGGGAATATTTCTCCAGGGAATTAGTAGAACTGGATGGTGATAAAGGCGTATAAGCTCTTAGCCCTTAAGGGGACACTGTACAAATGCGAGAAATTGGAAAGTTCCCCTCTAGTTGCAGTACCATTTTTTTGTCTTAACCCAGGGAAACCACACATAAATGGACTCTGAAGGTGGAAGTTGTGCAGACTTCAACCCAGGAAAGGACTCGGTCACCATCAAATCCTATCAAGTCAGTCCTGTGAAGAATTTTTATATTATGAAGGCTTAATTTATGTGAACACTGTACCTGAGAACAGCTTTGTTAAACTGTTGACGTGTAGGAATTTATAAAGGCATCTGATACAAAATAGTTGCTGATTAAGCTATGAGTTGATCACGCTCATAGGCATATAAACACACACACAACTGGATGCTAGTTAGTATTTAATTTTATCTGTATTACCCCATTCTTTTCCTGCATTGTTGTCGGGGTCTGCTGGATTTTGTCCAGTTTTTAAATTTCTTTTGAAATGTTTTCAATCAAGCTAATGTGGGTTTGTGTTTTTTTTTTTTAATTAAAGTGGTTGCACTGTGTTAGAAATTTAAAATATTCCTTCTTTTTTTGAAAAGTAGTGATTTTACTGTACTTTCTCAACTTCATTTCCATTTGATTCTTGGGTCTCACAGGAATCCTTCAACTGCTTTCTACCAAGCGTTCCATTTGAACACGGTTCAGGAATCAAAGAACCTCTGGGATAGGTATGAATACTTGCATATGAAATGCATACATGCAACAGTGTATGCATGAATTGCTTTGCACAGTTCCTCATTGTTAAAACTGATCTTTATTATTTTGGGGGGGGAATCACATGGTATCTAGCATGAGATAAAGCAGCAAAATAAACCAAAAGGACAATATGTATTTTAAATAGAATATAAACATACTTTCTTTGCACTTTAAAGTAAATTTTTGAAGGGCTTACTCTGTTGGATTTATTACATGAACTATCCCGTTACCCATGTGTGTTTAATATAAAAATATGTTCTATTAAAAAAAAACCTACAATTAACTTTGTGCTGTTTTACATAATTTCTCTCCAAAAAGCCTTAATGATTCAAAGCAGAATGTTATTTTGTGGTAAGAAATTGGGGAAGGGAAAAGACTAAGGTATCAAAGTAGCAATCGTTTAATTCTTGGCAAGAAAGTTTAACCTTAAGCTTATTTGCTAGAATTCACTATATCTGCATTATAGTTTTATAAACCCCTAAAATAGTTTTTCTCACAGAAGTGTTGTATAAATTTTTTTTTTTTGTAACTTTTTAAAGTATAGACAAGTCTTAGACTTCACATATGGCAAAAGATACTTTGGTTTATCTTTCTGCTTAATACACATTTTAGATGTATATGCTCTGTTCACTTATTTTGCTGAATATTTATTAGCACACCATCAATCCGTGTCTAATTAACAGAAGTTGAGTGCAAACAATGTTTTTAAAATTCACACAAAGCTTTGTTAGATTCTTTTAACTCTGCCTGGCAGCGCATTTGTATCCTTTGGCATAGTTTGGATAACAGTCATGGACTGACCTCCATCTCTCATTAGAATAAAGTATTGCTGCGTGCATGTACATGTCATGCTAAGACATGGTCTGTAACAGTCTTTATTCTTAGGCTTGATTTACTATATCACTCAGGATATTTTCTAACAAACTATCTTTTTGATAATGTGTTCCTTAACTGGAAATGTTTTAAAATGGTTGCTTGTAGAACAAGAAGTTTATAATGTATAGTGCTGTATTTATAGGTTCAATTTTTAAATTGTATATTTATAGCAATATCAAGACATAAATGTAAATTGTGGCATGAAACAGCATGAAGTTTTAATCATTCAGATGGCTTACCAATGTAGCCAGGGTGAATACTTTGGGGATGTACTTTATACTTTTCCCGTAGAGAAAGGAAAAATCACACTCTTCTTAGAAATGTTATAAAATGATTTTTAGATATATGATAATTTATTTGAAATAGCTAACTTTCATGAGCTATCATGATAGCAATATGAATAATACCTATTATTTTCATCAAAATGATGTAGAAAGGTTTGAACTTTACTTTTTATAATTTGGACCTAATTAAAAGATTTCTTTTCATTATAAAGCAGCCATACAAGTTGCCTCCTCATCATCCATTACCACTAAATACATCTGTTTTCTTTTTTAAATCCTAGAAATATTTATGGTATCAGAAGTGAGGCAAGTTGCTATATCTATAGTTTCTCATGGATTGAAAATATTTTCTCTTCTCCTTGGAGCCTCTTTTGTCCAGAGCCAAAGAAGTGTAATGGATACTTGGATAGTTGTCTATAGTGTATTAGTGCCAAAATATAATCAGAACTTTTATTCTAGATCAGCCATTCTTCACTGTAAATTGGCATTTTGTTACCAAGATGATAAACTCAACCCCATGGAAATTGACTAGTTGTTTCCTTTTAGCTTTTCATCTAGTTTAATTTTCAGTTGAGAAGAGGAGTAGTGGCTGGCTTTGTTAGTTCTAAGCATCTACAGCTTCAATTGGCAGATATCTATAAACTTTTAGTAATTTAGTACCTGGTAAAGTATTGTCGGACTGTTTATTTTTCATTGCAGACAGAGGTTGAAGATTAATGTATGTTAAACTTTGAAAAATATCTCACCTTATTGCCTTGTTCATTTTTGACTATTATAAATTTAAGCTTTTTAAGTATTACTAATTTGGCAAGTCAGTATTTTTAAGGATATTATTAAATAGAACCCATTAAAGGATTTAAGGGGCTATATATTCCTTACATCATTTACTCACTAAGAGGTATAAATTTGTCTATCAGTGTGGATATATATAGTATTTCAGGCTCCTGTTTATGAAATCTTAGAAATAATTTTCGATAGGGGCAGCTTTTAAGCCCTGTGCCAATTTTTATTAAACCTGCCGTAGATATCTGAAGATCCTTGGGTTTGCCTTACTCAGAAGACTGGGATCTTTTTTTCCTAGAATTATTTTAGCAGACTGTCTTTAATCAAAATATAGGTAACTGATATATCTTTCTCACATTGACTTAGAGCTCTCTAATGGCCTTTTTGTTTTCTCTACTATTTAAATTAGAATTAGCAAGCTAAGAGACTTTGCATCAGTCTGCTTCTGCCTATATTTAGATAGTTCCTCTTTCTGTTGATATCCAATGCTTTATTCGGTTATTATACTAGAGTCGAAGCTCCTGTCAAGCCTTCCTTTCCCTTTTCCTGTAGGTGCCATCATTTTCTGTCTTCCCCATTTGTCATTTGCAGAGTCCTCAGGGAATCAGTCAGCCGAAACCATCACCAAATAAAGAGCAGTAGATTCTAGTAGCTAAAATAATACAACTTTTTCTTAGGAAATCCAAATTAATTGCATTGACTGTTTTATTAAAATGAATAATGTAGCTTCCAGGTTTCACTTTTTAAGCCCTGTGCCAGTGTTTAGTGATAGCCTAGCCCATTGGCATTTCAGAACAGTAACTTGAGAATTTGACTTCCTATTTTTCTTCTTTAAAAAAACCAACTTTCCAAACTTAATTATTGGCATTGCTTTGTTGCCTCACAGAATTAGTTTAGAAAGTTACCCTGATAATCACTAGGGGATAGGCTCTCATTGGGAGTCCTTTGTGTGCATAAGCTAAGGATAAGAATTTATAGCAAACAACTTTTACCCTGTTGTAAATATCGAGCCAGGAAGATAAAGGAGTACTAAATGGAAGAGATTTTACCTCAGGTATACTAAAGAAAAAAATCAGGTAGCTTGTAAGGATTTATACTTATTGATAAACACTTAGAAATGTTCCTGCCTTAATGAAGAAAATACTTAAAATGTAGATAAACAATTAGAGTAACAGTGGCTAGGTACACCATCCGCTTGAGTCTTTTTGTCCTTCCTTATGACAGCACCAAAATTTAAAAGAGAAATGAATAAGGAAAGTAGTACACATGAATTATTAGCTTAAAGTGAATAAGTCTTTGGGTCTTTTACTCAGTTACTTGGTGATTTCAGTTAAGTCTTTATAGTGATAATTTACTTTTCTCTATATCTGGTTTCTAAATTGTTGCATTAAAATGTTCTTATTAAGTAACATCAAGTATTTTGTGTTAGAAGTATCCAAAGTGGCTCAGTGGTAAAGAATCTGCCTACCAAAGCAGGAGATGCAGGTTTGATCGCTGGGTTGGAAGATTTCCTGGAGAAGGAAATGGCAACCACTCCAGTATTCTTGCCTGGGAAATCCCATGGACAGAAGAGCCTGGTGGGCTACAGTTCATGGGTTGGCAAAAGAGTCTAATACAACTTAGCAACAAAACAACAACAAAAAATTTTGTGTTAGAAAAGGTGTCCAACATTTCCTGTGGTTAGGAGATTCCACTTTTGAAGTTAGGAGTAAATCAGAACTAAACCATGAGACGATTTGTTCTGTCCTCCTCCAGGAAGCTTGGATACATCATTAACACCCACTTATTAACCCAAATGGAAAAAAAAAAATCAAGTTTCAAAGAAATAACCATGGTGGGCTACTTGTTAGTGTAACTGGTTAAGGTGCTCCCTTGATAATTACACTGTAAGTACTTTGTGGATATGAGCCCAAACTGTTGTGTAACCATACCAGATACATTTCTTAATAATTTGTACCTTAAGTACTTATATAATTTATTATCTGATTGTATTTTGACCAATTCCAATTAAGAGTATCTAGTAGAGGATAATCAGAGATGCTAAAAATGAGAGGAAGTTTTTAATGGCCTGTCATCTTTTTCCCAGGTAGCACTAGTGGTAAAGAACCCACCTGCCAGTGCAAGAGACATAAGAGACGTAAGAGTTTAGTCCTTGGGTCGAGAAGATCGTGGAGGAGGGAATGGCAACCCACTCCAGTATTCTTGCTTGGAGAATCCCATGGACAGAGGAACGTGGCAGGCTGTAGTCCATGGGGTCACAAAGAGTTGGACATGACCTAAAGTGACTTAGTGCATCACCTTTTTTAGGACTGGATCTCAGAGTTAGATGAAAACCTAAGAACATGCTTATAAAATGTTCAAGTGACATTAAAGCAGGAAGTCATAGCTATTATTGGATGATAGCATTTGTGAATTTAACTGTCTAAAGTATGTGCAGAAATTCAGAAAGTGAAAGAACATGTATGTAAATTCAGGAAGGTTGAAACTTAGCTGAATAGGTAGAGTAAAAAGTATCTACATACACTAGTTGGCTGCATTTTATAGTTACTGCTTAGCGGATGACAGGCCTGCCACAAAAGCTAATGTAATGTGAGGCAATATTTATAGAACTAGAATAAATAGGAAAAGATGGTGACAGACCTACTGTACTTCATTTCTGTAGGCTGGTTCCTCTAAATACAAAGCTAATTAGAAAATCTAATTTATGTTCCACCTGGACAGCCAGGTGGGTATTTCAGTAGGAAGACTTGAGCTTATTTTCTGAAAGAAAATGGGTCCTCTGGGAAATAGCCCTGCCATCACTAGAAATAATAAAGCGGTCTTCCTGGGTGTTAGGAATGTTTGAGGTTTAGAGCCAGTTACTTTTAAAATCCCTTCTGTGCAGAGTATTATTGCACCGCTTAGTTCTAAAGAAAGAAAGAAAAGAGGTAAGAAAAGTTTTGATTTGATCTACTTCATTCCGTTTTGTCTTTGTTGCCCATTAGTTTTAGAAAACCTCAAAGAGCTGTGTATTTATTTAAGGAATGGAGGCTTAACACACCTTTGGAAGGTTAATGGAAGATTAATAAAATTCTTTCCCTGTTAGGACAGATTTCCCATGTCAGAAGCAATTAAGTTGTGGCCACAAATTGGGAAACCAGTGATTGGGTAGAATTCAGTTGTGAGGGCATGCTCAGTTGCTTCCTTCAGTCGTGTCTGACTCTTTGTGACCCTATGGACTATACAGCCTGCCAGGCTCCTCCAGGCAAGAATACTGGGGCGAGTTGCCATTTCCTTCTCGAGGGAATCTTCCTGACGTAGGGATCAAACCCTGGGTAGATCCTGCATTGAAGGGAAATCGTTTACCACTGAGTTACCTGGGAAGCCCCAGAGTTTGGTCATGCAGAGTTAAAGGACTGAGAAGGCACATTCTGATTAGAGGAAGTACTGTGAACCACTGTGGAAGTATATGGTAAGGATGGTTAAATTTGATTGGTGTATAAAACATTTGAAGATGACAGAGAAAAGATGGTAGATTCGTTAGCTATTAGGAAGGTGATGAAGGTCTGAATTAGGCAATAGAGATGATCAAAGGGACTTCCTAGGTGGCGCTAGCAGTAAAGAGCCTGCCTGCCAATGCCAGAGATATTAGAGACATAGGTTCGATTCCTGGGTTGGGAAGATTCCCTGGAGAAGGTAATGGCAATCCACTCCAGTATTCTTGCCTGGAGAATCCCATGGACAGAGGAGCCTGGTGGGCTACAGTCCAGAGGGCTGCAAAGAGACAAGGCTGAAGTGACTTGGTGCGTTCGCACTTATGAAGGAAAAGGTTGACGAAAGAATGGTTATCAGAAGATTAGAATTAAAGAATTCTGCTACTGATTAGGTATGACAGGGAAACAGTCAAATTTGACTTTGCCAGACCTAACTGAAGGAATAGTGGTACCATTACTAGTATTAGTGAAATAATTGGTTTTGAAAGAAGAAAATAGTAATGAGATTTTGTTTTGAGCTGAAGAGCCAGTGGAAGGTCAAGGTGGAAATATTCTGGGTGCAGGTCTAGCTGCAAACCTGCAGATTGGAGAAGTTAAGGCTAGAAGAGATTGAAGGATCTTTTATTTATTTGTTTCTTAGTTTATATTATTATTTTATTCTAGAATTCAGGCTTTAGGAAAGGCTCATATTTTCTAGGAGCAGAGTAGTGGAAAAGGGGCAGGCTAGGAGGACAGGCCTTGGGCAACACTATCTACATTTAGAGAACGAGGGAAACTTTGAAGAAGAAAAGTGGTCTTAGCAACTAAAAGATTTTCAGAATATTAATTCTTACCCAAAAAGAAGGGAAAATGTTTGAACCTCTATTTTGAAAAAATTCCAAGTTTACAGAAAAATTACAAGAATAATACTGTTGACCCTTAAACAATGTAGGGATAAGGGGGTTACCAACCTTCTATGGATGAAAATTCCTAGGTAACTTATAGTCAGCTCTCCATAGTCATAGAGTTCCTCCATATCTGTGGTTTTGTATACATGGATTCAACCAACCTTAGACTATGTAGTGCTATAGTATGACTATTGGAAAAATCCACATATTAAGTGAACCCACACAGTTCAGATCCATATTGTTCAAGAGTCAGCTGTACAAAAGCATTTCAGTAATCTTAACAGATTTGACATTTGTTAGCATTTAGTCACGCTTTATCACCCACTGTTTAGGAAAGATTTAAGGGTAACTTACAGATATCATGTTCATTAATCCCCAAATACTTTAGCATATATTTACTACTATGTAAAAATAGTATAGCTACCAAATTCAGATTTGTTAGACTTACCTAATTTGTAACATACAGTTCATGTACACATTCTGTTGATTGTCCCAGTAATGTCCTTCATGACTATTTTTTACCTGATCAAAGAGCCTAAAAAGATCACAGATTACATTTATTTATGAAACATTTGTCTTTTTTCCTCCTGTCCTATGTAAATAAATATTGTATCAGTCTTCTTTAAGATCATTTAAATAGTCACTAAAAAAGGAAGTGCCAGTGTTCTGCTTGAATAACAGGGAAAAATGCATCTGCCTTTTTACAGATGCATGTCTTTTTATAGACTATGTTATAGGGGTTGGGAAGGAGAGAAAGGGGGTGCTGACTAGAATCCAGCTAAAACAACTACTGGAATTGGAGAAGTTTTTAAGACGAATCATATTTCTTAAAGTTTAGTAAGGAGCAGCAAAGGAAGGAGAACATGCAGATATTAGTGAGGGTGTATCCCTTACAAGAGAAATTGAGGTATATTCATATACCAGTTTTTTCTGTACTATGGTTTTTATACATTAAGCTGGGATTTTAATTATCTTAAGTAGAGAAAAATAGTATAATTTGAAGACATTCTTACTTACCACTTGGGTTTACAAAATACGTGATTGCTGTCCTTTATAGTCTGTTTTATCCTCCTAGTTTTATTGTGATAGTTGCTTAAGGTGGATTGTTTGCTGCCAGATTTTTAACCATAGATCTGTATCTCATTGTCTGACGTCATGTTTCTGTGGATCCTAAGCCTTTGTTCTCCTGTCAGCTTTTCTGTGACTAACAGTAATGGGACACCTGACATGCTGGTACTATTTTCAGCACGTGACTGGACTTCAGAATTGGTGATGAGAAATTATTAACTGCTCATCGGTTATGATATGCTTCTTTGTGCATGTGGTTACTGCCTTCCTCTTTAGTTAGTAAATTTTCTCCATATAAGTCACCACAACCTACCTACTCTGAAAGATCATGATAGTTATTTTTAGGATGAAACTTGAAAAGCAGTTTTAAAACATGGAAATAGTTGGTAAGGTCTCTTTATTATTGTTAATTGTTTAACTTTTCATCGAATAGATTTTAAGTAAATCAAACCCTTGAACAGAAAAATATGTGTGTAATTTGCTAAACCCATCTCTTTTTTTTTCCTACAGAATCTAGAACTCTGTAGCAAAGCTTTTTAAGAAAAGACTCTTACTGAGGTTGTTCAGATGACAAGGAAATTCAAATATAGCCTGAAATTGTTGAACCAGATCAAACATACAACATCTGTTTGGAGTTTTTTTTTCCGTTCTAGTTCCTAACAGTTTAAAAATATGAGTTCATACCTCTTCTATGTACTGAAACCTGCAGATAGTTTTGGCAACCTATTGAGAAGAAAGAAATATTACGTGGAATTACTTTAATATTTTTATTTTCAGCAAGATTTGGGTTGGTAGGTAGTTAGACAGAAGAAATGACTGATTCCATTCCAGCTGACATTCTTTGTGTGTGTGCATATAATTGACTAGTATTCTAAATCATGCAGATCAGGAAATGTGTTAGATTTCTGTGATTGCCATAGATCATTTACATGCATTTGCTTACTAGAAATTAGCTTCTATGTTTAGGTTTCACTTGACGACTTCTAAAATATTTTCCACATTTGACAAGTAAATTTATATAGATGGTAATAATTTAGAATATGTATTCATTGATAAATATCCTCAAATAGCATTTTTATGCTGTTTGCTTGTTACTGTCAAAGTGTAAAGATTTTGGTTATAAGTAGGAAAAGACTTAGAGGGTCCGCATGGTATTTTTTTCAGTTTTTAATTTAATTGTGACATTTGGCATGGAAATAGTGGTGGTGTAACCTATATATCCTGGAAGCCAAAAATATCTTTCTACATGTCTACTTGGTGGTAATATCAAGGTAAAGAAGTATTATCCTTCTATATGCACTATTAGAAGGAGAACAAGAAGGGAAAAAGAGTCATTGTGTCTGACTAATCCCACTCCTGTTCACAGTGTCTATTAACCATTAATCTTCAGAAAATTTCTGTATTTACAGCAACTGTTTCTTAGATATTACTAACTTAGTCCAGAAAATGTGGCTTAATACATGTCTGGAATGGTCATAACATAGTTTGTTTCACAAAATTAGATGTTAACTCTTAAACATAACGTGATGATATTTAAAATTTTAAGAACAGTTCTATCTGCTTTTATGTTAACTGTTCTTTGGCTTCCCTGGTAGCTCAGAGGTTAAAGCATTTGCCTGCAAGGCGGGAGACCCGGGTTCAATCCCTGGGTCAGGAAGATCCCCTGGAGAAGGAAATGGCAACCCACTCCAGTATGCTTGCCTGGAGAATCCCATGGACGGAGGTGCCTGGTAGGTTACAGTCCACGGGGTCGCAAAGAGTCAGACACGACTGAGCAACTTCACTTTCACTTTAACTGTTCTTAACAAAGCTCAAAGTCAAATATGCAGCTTTCTGTTAACAAAGCCTGCAGAATGTTATTGCGTATATTTGGCTTCCACTTACTTTGTTTTCCCATTTTTTATCTTCTCCCACCCCCAATTTCAAATTTTTTTTTTTGGTATCCTGTATAAACTTTTTTTGAAAGAGAAGTATAAATCATTGTGAGTAAACATGATCGATCTATATATAACTGTCTTGTTAAAGCTCTTTTTCCAAAGCTATATTATTTTTATATGTTAATTTCTTGAAACACAGTCTTTCCAGTATTCTTATTCTACTAGGTACATTTGGACCAATTTTTTTTCCATAAGTTTGTCTTTGATATTTCTAGCCCAGTTTCTCTTATACATTTAGAAAGTCTGTATGTAATTATCAGGGGCATGAGGGGTTGGTCCATATCCCCCCTTTCTCCATTAAAAAATAAGCATTTCTGACCTTTTATAGAGAAGCAAGCATTGTTTTTTATAATGTGTAGGAAATCTCAGAACAGTGTAGTGAACTTTTTAAAGAATTGTTGTTTATACTTTGAAAGTGAAATTTCGTACCAAAAGAAGCTAAGCACATGCATTCAAATAGCAAGTTCAGCTATAGCAAGTTTTCAGATAATGACTTGGAAATTGCAAATGGTCGACTTCTTTGCCCCTATGCTCACTCTTTTATTTTGTTAATATAAGTTTGCCATAAAGTTAGCTAAATAATGGTAAACTTTAACCTGGTTCTTGCTGGGCTAAAAGAACATTTAATAGCTCATTCTCAGTTCAGTAGAAATTTTTTCCTCAAAAATTAAAGAATGAAATGATAACTATAGGAAATATTCAAGATTTGTTTTTTATAGCAATCTTGCCAGAGATTCAAGATTATGAATAGCTTCTAAATAAACATTCATTTTTAGGGGAATTCTAAGTTAAATTTTAAAGGATATCTAAATTAATCTTAACTCTTTTCATCTACAAGCACTTCATTTACTCAATTTTGTTTCAAATTTTTAATAAGAATTTCCTACATAGTAGAATTTAGTGATTGAAACTCTTCAGTTGTAAGCCTTGTTCTTGGTAGGAACTAATTTTGAGAATGCATGCTTGGGGAAAAATTGAGACAGAAGTTTTGTATATTTTTAATGTGTACAACTCTTAAATCCTAAATTTCCCATACATTTGTATGGTGCATGCAACCTTAAGGTACCATTTTTATAAGTGTCACAGTACAAATAATTAAATCTGCTTTATATGGCTGGTTTAATTCTATCTTTCAGAGATTTTTTTCCAGGCATTTATCATGACTGCTTTTTGTTGGTAGGTCCTTTACTAAAAGACCGAGTAGTCTGCCATTTAAATGACCACTTCATCAAAGTCTTATAAATAAGCAGCTTACCAGCATTACTGATTGTATAGTTCAAGAAGCATTTACTTTGCTAAATATGGCTGTGTAGTGTATCTTCTCATGGGACTTGTCCCTCAAAAAAGTAAATCATTAAAGTACCTTCTTTTGTTTTTTAAATTATGGTAGTATTTTGGTTGATAGGAGATGAGAGTTGCTTAAAAACATTCTAAAAGCATTTTGATAGTAATGTTGATGAAATGACCACAACCTTCAACTGTTATTTATCCTAATAAATAAGGATTTTTGCCTTCACCAGGTGATTACATTGTAAGGCTGTCCTTTGAAAATAAAATCTTTGATTTTGTTGAAGTCAAATGTGTTGTCAGGTTACATTTGGAAATATTTGTAAATTGAAAAAATTCAAGTAGACCTTCAGATTACATAGAAGACTTTTAAATGACCATGTGTATTTAATAGAAAATTTAGCATTAAAAGTTAAAATCTATAACAGCATAGCTCCAGCCCCCTATATTTGGGTCACATATCTCTGGAGATGACTGCAGTTTCCTTTACGATGCTGTCTTTGAGTTTTTTATAACTTTGCACATCTGATCTTCCTCAATAAAGGCTTTCCTCTTTCCCCTTCCCCTTTACCCCATTATGCCGTTTTATTTAGGGGTTTAATGTAGGCAGAAATGTGCCCATTGCCTTTTATGGTTTACTGCCAACTAAAAATATAAATCAGCATTCTTATCAAACAGAAAATTCAAGCAGAAAATATTACCTTCCAATGATTAAAACAGGTGCCCAATTGAAAGCTTTTTTATTAAAAATTTAATAAATTTAAGATTATATTCTCAATGAAGTGATTTTTACAATTATTTAATCTTCCTATCCCCATATTTTCTTCCATGCCTGTAGCAACTTAGCAGCAGCAGCAGCATACACAGATGAGCAGTAGGATTACTTTTGAATAGGATATGTTTGTTGTATCTATACATAAAACACGTACTAAAATTTTATTCTTTCCATCGTGTTGTCTAACTTTAAAACTGGGGATGATAAAGATAGACTTGGATTTAGGTATTAAGTTGAATGCTGTCTTGAGCATTTAATGATTGATATAGATTATTACTGATCCAGCCACCTGTGCTGTGTAAGTCTAGAAACTGGTATGGTTGTGGACCAAACAGTATAACTCAAGTGCCATTCTGCAGGACTCAAAGATCTATACCAGGTTATGGTGTTAAATCATAATTCCTGGATCATGATCTTAAACCTTTGATGGGTTACATTTCTACTTGACTCTTTACTGACAAGTATTCCTGATGGCCTGAAAGTCCATGTTATTTAAAACTTGAAGTATCCAGATCAAATATAAAATTATTTTACATTTTAAAAAAAGTTAAGTACAAAATATCAGTTGTGTAATCATGGTAGAACATAAACCTTTGCTATAAAAGATTTTTAAAGGCTATTTGATTAAGACACTTATTTACTTAAACTCTTTGCTAGAATTTTTTTTAGAATTCAGCATCGGAGGAGGAATGTGACATAATAATGATCGAAAGCCGAAAGTTTAAAAGTTGTGATGCCCTCACATGGTTGAAGGGTTATTCTAGCTTCTAAGGACTGAATGTTGTCCACAAGAGTGTCTCATCAGGTCATAAATTGGTAAGACTTAATGGATTAGATTTTATGTATTATACCTGATGTTATTGTATTGAGATGAATATTTATGAACAACCTGAGCACATTGTATTAACGTAAGAGTATAGTATTAAATATATACGTTAAAACTTGGAATTTTAAATACTTGGAGTATGTAATCCTTTCAGGCTGAATCTTTGCAATGGTGTTTAATAAACAGTTTAAAAAATAAAGTGACATCCTATATCATAGTATGATTATTTAAATATTGCTGTCGCATCTGCTGTAGATGCTTACAATATAATTAGGGACCCCATATACCTTCTAGTTAATATCCCAAGAAATATTTGAGAAATACTAATCTTTTTTAGAAGTTTTACACCCTTTTAGTTTTACACCCTTTTTTTTTTTTCATAAAATATAATTTAATTACTTGTAAGATTTTATTTTTCATAAAAAAGGCATTTTTCATGCTGTCTCTAAAAATATAAGCTGAAGAAACTCAGTTCTTAATTGAGAATACCTAAGATGATATATCAAATGAAAATAATATATCAGAAGTCATTATACATTATTTGTATACCCCGAAAAAACATTTCCTTTCAGAATTGTGTTCTGCTTAGAAAGCAGAAATTTGTAAACTTTTGTTATAATATGTCTTCTAATTTTGCTTTGTTTTAGATAGCTGTATTTTGTAGGGGAACTCTTAAAATAATATGGTTTAGATTAGGATAATACAGTTTAGATTTAGGATATCTTAATCCCCAATCTGATCATCATATTTTGCATATAAAGAAAAAGAATCTATGTTAAGATATATTTCCAAGGTTATACAGAAAATATTAGAATTAATATTTTTCATTAAGATATGGTACACATATTCTGCAAGTCTGTCAGATATTTGAAAAAGCATCATCTAAGTAGACTGTGGTGTCTATTTCTAACCTTAATCTTAATCAGAAGTATGTTACTCTTTTGTACACATTCATACTGATCCTTTTAAATTATATTCTAAATTGCTTCAGATAATAGTATTCCTTGACTTCATTTTGATCATATTTTGTATATAAACTTAAAAGTTTCTTAAACCAGTAATAGCAATCAGTGGTAGTCTGGAAGGAAATACAACAAACTAATAGCAGTTGTCCCTTATTCTGTATATGTTCTTCATTTTTATTTTTTAATTTCTAATTTCTTTAGTAAGATATCTATTTAGTAGTCAATGGGTAGGCTTCAGAGGGTCATGAAGCCTGTGGAATTTTGGATAGAACATTATGTATGTTTTCAGTGAAAGGTTCAGAGCATTTGCCAGGTTTTCAAAAACAATTGGGTAACATTGCTAGTGAATGTTTGTGTCTAAGGAACAGGCCTTGTTAGACACCCAAATATGTGACTTATGAAAGAAATTTTTAATAAGTACACTAATCTGTAACTCTTACTGATATTTATCCAAGGCTAGTTTATTATGAGTGATCATTAGACTGATGAAACAAATCAGAGCCTAGTTGCTTTTAGTTTAGAATAAATCCTTTCAGTCTCTGTGATCAAGTGCTGATTGAATTTCTCCACAGAGTAGGTTTTTTTTCTTCTTCTTTTTTTTTTTGCTACTTAGGGATTACTATATGTCAGGGACTGCTAAGTAAAAATATGCAACATGATAACATGCCAAGTATTTTTGACCTGTTATTTCATTTAATTTTCACAGCAGATGTATAGATACCATCAATAGCCTCAGTTTATAGAGGAAGAAAGTGAAAACTTAGATTAAGGAACTTTCTCAGGTCACACAGCCATTAAGTGGTGAAACTAGGGTTTAGATCCAGCTTTCTAAGTGGAACCTGGGCTCTTAGTTGTATGCAGGGCTAGAGAGTAACCCTGGAAAACTTGAAGGATAAGATAAGGGAGAATATCATATTGTATGAAGATATTAATACAGAATTTTGATTTCCTTTGAATTTTAGTAGCAGGGGGTCATCCTCATTATAAAACCATTTTTTAAAGCACTTGCCAAAAAATAAATTTGATAGGTTGTTTACTATCTAAAATTGTTTATTGCATTATAAAATAACCTCCATTTAAATTTAATGCTTATAATTATAAACAAGTATATATGTATTAGAAAGTTTTAGTACTTACTGGAATAGTAGTATACTAAGTGTAACCATTAAGGAGTTCACCCTTTAGGATCTATAAATACGAAACACCATCAGCAGTTTAAAAAGCTACTTCAGACTGCAAATTTTGGGATAGGGAGATGAGTCAAATGTAAAACCCCTTGCTAAGCTATATCACATTTGCCCTTAGTTGTGAATAACCACTAAGAAACCTGTTTTATATTTACTTTTTAAATATTTATGTAACATTTATTTTTGAGGGATCGGAAAAACAGGATTTTTTTTGTTGAGCAACTATTTGGTGCAAGTCCTTTTCATTGGTTTAATTTTATCTTCAGATGAACTCCAAACCTTATAATCTTTAGCCTGTTTTTAAGTGTTTGTAACAGAGACACATATTTGTGTCTAAATACGGCTTAGTAAATCTGTGATAATATTACTGCTTAAAGCAAAAACAAATGAAACTGTACCTTACTAATACAAATTGTGTAGTTAACATGTTAAGTATTTAGCATGTGCCAGACACAAGTGCATTATCTCACTGAATCCTAGCATCTGATCCTATTTATTATCTTTTGGAGAGGCTAAATAATTGGTGTGAAGTCATATCGTAAAAGAAATCAAATGGGGATTCAAACCTGGGTATGACTTCAGAGCAAAAACCTTTTATTTGGTACCACTTCTGAGTCTAGAATTATAAATCTGAGTTAGAAGGAAGTGTAGTGGTCACTTAGTCAAACCACTTGTCTTATACTTGAATTAAGTCTACCACATACCTTCCAAGTTGTCATCTAGTCTTTGAACACCTCCAGAGATGTTTATCTTAGCTTCCTGGTCTTCTTTCTTTTTCCATTTCATGTTTCAACCTTTTATAAACCCTTCTTGTATAGCAGAGACTCTAAAATGTGAAGCAGAAAAATACCTTGCCATCATTTAAAGATTTAGTAGGGAGGTTAGGTTCATGTAAAAGTGTAAGCTGTACTACAAGTTCTATGGAAACATTGAACTGAGAATATTCTGTAGTTAGTTCTGTTAGTTTTCATAGCAGCTGTAGTCAAGAATATGGATTCCAGTTCATGGCCATAAGTCATGGTTTTTAGTTCTGAAGTTCTTTTTCAGTGGATAAGGAGACATTGCTTAACATCTTAGAGATCACAAGATGTTTCCTCTCTTCCTAATTGTTGATTCTAGAGGTGATACAAGGGTTTCATGGGACTGCTTTATATTTGCATTGATCCCCAGTGGAAAAAGAGTGAAATATATGTGAATTTCTTCAGAATCCTGGATCTACTTCACTTAGAACTTTTACTTGTTCATGATACACACTTAAAGACATGACAGTCAGCTTTCTCTGACCTGACCAAACCAGCAAGCCTTTGAACTCCTCTTTCCACTTTCAGGATAGCCTTTGGTTTCATTCTCTTCTTCCCTGTGACTGAATTTTAAAGTCCAGCTTTATTTTCCACAAGGTCTACTATGACTTTGTCATCCCCATAGAACTGCTAAGTTTCACTGGCATAATTTTGTCAGAAGTAACCTGAAAATTCATAGCGCACTGACTTTTCTTTTCCTCATACTTAGAGTTTCTCTACTTCAGTTGCCTATGTTATATAGAAACTGTTATACTTTCTTCCTTTTCAGTGAATAACAACCAGATGAAAGGAATATCAGAAAAAAAGTTTATTGGCTTTTTATTTAAGCTGACTTTGTCAGGGAGGAAAAAAATTCTAATGAAGTCTTCTCTTTTTTATTATGTTCCTGTGATATCTTTAGTTTCTAGCAGTTTAAGTATCTAGTTGATTTCTTAACTCTTTGCCCAGCACAGTAAGCTCAACTTGCCATAAGTTCATGTTGAACTTACAAAATATAATTAGATAATATATTAAATACTGTATGTTTTATTCCATCATTTATTCAGTTAAATGTTCAATATCAATTATATGCAGAGTGTTGTAATAAGTAGACCCTCAAGATAGACACAGTTCCTACCTTTAAGGTTTAATTCAAGGAAGAACAACATTCAGTGAAGACAACAAAAACAATTATTTATGGAAGAGTCAGAGGGATAGGGCCTATTGGCAAGAAAGGAAGAGGGCAAAGGTTATGTTGGTAAAGCATCCAATTTCATTTTATTATCTCTAGAATTTAAATTGATTTAACAAATTTCAGGCCATGATGTAAGTCTAGAAACCATCATAAAAATTTTACATAAATTGATGTGTACAAACTATTGTAAAGTTCTGACACTAGTCATGTCTATTTTATAGAATTGTTATTGCCTGTAATAATTCAGCATATGGATCTAGGTTGAAATGAGAAAAAGCAGGGAGTCCCTGGTTGGTCCACTGGTTAGGACATGACAGTTTCACTGCCAAGGCCCAGATTAAAAAGAAATGAGAAAGAGTAATTAGCTGTTAAAACTTTTTGCCACTGAAGATGTGCATTTTTTAGCACATTTCTCCATGAGTGAGAAAACCTCGTAACCCTTTAAATTTTATAATACTGCTACTTTATACTTTTCTTTATTGTCCAAAAATGCCTTTTTGAGTTAAGTAATTCTAAAGCAGTGATTCTCAACTAAGGGAAATGTAGTTTAGAAGCAAAGCAACACTTTATCCCACTCTTTTGAGCTGTTAGTAATATTTATTGTTGAAATGTCATGTAACACTAAAGGGCATGAAATATTTTTTAAACTGGTTTTTGGAAATTTTTATGTTGGATTAGACTGGTTAAGTTGTATTTTAGTGTCCTTTGGAAAAGTTTTTTTACAGTAATTTAAGATTATTTATATCTAAACAATGAAATTTTAAGATCCTATCAAAGATCGAAGAATTTTACGAATGTTCAATTCACAGGAATGCTGTGCTTCATAAACATGATGTAAGTTTAAATCTCAAGTCACACAATTTTTATTAGCATATATTTTGTGACTGCATTGAATCTTTAACAAAGAGTACAAAGTAATCAAAGAAGTACAAAGATATCAAGTAGATTTAAAGCATAACTAGCATTATTTTTCTTTGGGAAAGACCATAAAGGCTGTTTCTTAACACTAATCATAATTTTTGTTAATACCTTATTGCTTCATTTTTAATCCAAGATACACTGGGATAGTAAACCTTAAACACTGTCAAAATCCAAATTGATCCAAACAATAGAAGGAACAAAAAATGTGTAAGTACTACTATTGTAAAAAGTCTCATATAATCCTTATAGCAATCCTTTATGGTAGGTACAAACCATGACCCATTTTACAGATGAGGAAACTGGTTTCAGTTTGTTAACTTACTAAGAGCACCTCATTAGTAAGTAGGGGAGTTGGGATTTTAAAAGGAGCTTGTCTAATTCTAAAGCCTATGTTCTTTTAAACCCCTTTATTACTCTTGGAGAATTCAGCCTTTTGCTTAGGCAGCTGCTAAGAAGGCAACTGTCTTACCCCCAGAGTGAAGCAGAGAGCAAAAGACAGTTAAGCCAAACGGTAGTGAAGTGACAGCCTAAACAGTTTTAAATCTTCAGGGCATGCCTTCACAGTACTCTTCTTAGATTTGTTGAAGATGAGCAACTTAATTCTTTGCTCAAACCCAGGCCAACCTATATTTTTAAAACATCCCAAATGCAAAACATTAATTGATTTATTAAAAGTAAAATAGACCAGATTTTTTTTTCCCCTGATTCGGTATTCTCTTCACTTTTTTGAAGGGTAATGACCATGCTTGGAGCTGTCCCTTTAGTCCGATTCATAGTGAAGCAACTATCTCTTTAAAAACCTCATGATAACTTTTACTCTTCTGGGTTTATCCCTATTTTGAAACAGTTCCTTGATAACCTCCATTCTTATTCATTACTATTCTTGGACTTTGGGGACAGATTAGAAAGGGATATAATATGGTAAAGAAAGGTTAATTATTAACCTGGGAACAAAAGCTGAGTTTTAGTCAGATAACCCTAATGGTTAACCTGATACAGTTTTACTTTGTCAAATATATTATCCATAGAATTAAGCTTTTTCTATAAAAGCTTTTTTAAATAACATCTCTTCAGGCATAAATGAAGAGATTAGCTGTAAGACAAGCAAAAATTATGATCTCTTCACTGATATTTGGCATTTGATATTCAAGGGGATAGTCTCATTTTGACTCATTTGGTTAGGCCTCATTGCAGAAATGGGATTGAGAGGATTTGTTCAAGAATAGCTGCTTAGTTTAAAAAATTAATATGTGGAATGCTTGAGAAAGAAGAGACAATTATGAGGCTATTCAGTGAAAGAAATTATTAGCTTTCTCTAGAAAAGGTAGTTTCTTCCCAGCCCTTCTTCTGTAGCTTTTTACCTGCTGATCTTCTCCAGTGTCCTGGCCCTATTTGTCTTCACTCTTTAACTAGGCTCATCTCTCACAGTTCGAGCTACCTACCACCTTCTGACAACTCTCAAATCTAGACTCCTTGCCAAAGATTACTCTATAATAAGAGTTCTACATACCTATTTCTAGTAACCTTATTTCTCAACTTGTGTTTCTCCATCGTGATCTATATCCCAGATTCAGCAGTCCCAATGTAGCTTAAAATGTCTCATTTCCATCTGCAAGTTTCTTTGCCACTCACTCCCCACCTCTCAAAAAATCTTTAACAATCTTTCTTATGACACATTAATGATCTCCCCACTCCTGAGTTGCTCCATACTAAAAACTGCAGTCATTCTTGGTGTTTTATATGTTACAGGTGACACTCATTTTTATCATCCCTCTGATTTCTCAGATTCTCTGTGCTTGAGTTATACAACTTTTATTTTCCCTTGCTTAATCCCTGTGACCAAGCATTTTGCAGTGTCTAGCTATTCCCTTTACTCCTTTACTTGCTTGGGTAACTTTTTTAAGACTTTTCTTGAATGTTACTATCCTTTCTTCTCACTGAATCTGCACCCCTCTTCCCTTCCCTCCCCTCCCTTACCCACCCAAACACACACACTACCACATTGAAGTAGTTAGGGTGTTTCAAAAGTCTCTAAAACTAAATGATGAAGGAAAAAAGCCCAATAAGAATAACTTGCCTCTGGACATAGTAAACCTGAGGTGAGGCTAAGTTGCAATGTGTATTTGTTAATTCTACATCTAGTGGTCTTCTCTGTGATGAACACTGTCTAACTTCATGTTCTTTCACCCACTATTTGTTGAGCATTGTGTGTATGCAGAGGAGACAGATTCGATTTTTATCTTATTTTTTTACAAAAGCATCATCTAGAAAGGTAAATGTTACTGAGATTTGGCTATTAGGAAATAAGAGGCAGAAGTTTGTTCAGGATTTATCACCTGTTACCACCAAAGGTATTTGAATTACCTAGGTATACAGATTATTTCAGTAATATTAGCAAGAACATATAGCAAGTTTAGTTTCAAATTGAAAATGAGAAATGAGAGTAAGGAATGTTTCGTCAATTATTTGTTTTGTGTTTGGTTAAAATAGTAGCATTACCCAAGTTTATTAAATACCAAGGAATGTTGGAAAAGTTTTGCTGATAAGTGTAGGAAATGATTTAGAGGTGATCTGGTACAGCTACTTGTGTTACAACTTTACAGGGAAAAAAGGCCCCACAGTCAGCATAGCAGGTAATGTATTCAGGAGTCAAATTCCAAGTATACAGTTTTTGAGTCTTAAGTTCTGTAGTATTGTTTATTAGATGTCTGCCAAGCTCATGGTAGATTGTTAGCGCTTTTGTGTGGTAGGAGATTGATGAAACTGTTAGAACACACCCTATATGCGGAGTGCTGCAAGTGTAGTGTGAAGTACAACTTAACTGTATTACCTCTGGAATAGTTACAGAAGACTTTCCAGAAGAGAAAATATTTGAGCTGAAAGCTCTAAAAGAATGGTAGAGTATTTAGAGAGTGAGAAGCAGTATCAACAAAGAGAATAAAAGTAAACCACAAAGCATCTTAAGGAGTTTAGGCTTTTCAGTTGCAGGCATCTGGAGTTGAGGGGAGGTGAGGTGGGGTAATGTAAAGGTTAGCATTACAGATACATATAGTAAGCTAGTTCCTGATTCTTCCCCCACTTTTCCCACCACACACATTTTGGCCCATTTGTATGTGACTGCTGAAGAATTCGAAGTTACTTTAAAAATTGTAAATGAATTTAGCTACCAAAAAACGGTGGTTTTATACACTGCTAGGTAAAAATTTATTCAATTCTTCTTGGCCTCTGAAATGAAATGCAAATCTTAAGGGTTTTACATTTTTGTTTTTATTGCCCTTGACATTCTTTTTTATTATGTTCTTTCTCCAGTTTTGTTCATTTTCATATACTTACACCATGAAAATTTCCTTAGTTGATGACAATGTTGTTATTTCCTCATAGTCAAGAGGAAGGAATGCCATATTGTTAACCATTTAAAGGAGAATTGATCTTAACTACAAAATGGCTGTTAAGCGTAGTCCTTTCCTTGAAAGTCTTAATCTTTATCCTTTTCCCAACACAGCTGGAAAAATTTGAGCTTTTATATATTTGTGATGTTTTCATTCATATTAAGAATTTTTATTGAATTTTTCTCTTTTACTGAAGTTTTGTTTTTTATAAGAAAGATAGGTCTTAAAATCAGTATCAGAAACCATAGAACTTTTTACTAGGTTAACCTATATGGTACTTTAATCACCAAATTCTGATATTTTTAGATGTTGATTAACTATCAGCTTCTGTCCCAGCAGACTAAAGGGATTGGCTTTAGAATATCTAAAGTGAACATGTGGAACTATATCCACTATGTTATTTTTCTGTATAACTATGTTAAATAGGTTTTTGCTAGTTATTCTGAACATGAGTTGGGAAAAATACCTTCTAATCTCTCTTCTTCTTTTTTTACTCTCAGATACCAGTGTACATCTCAGTCTAGATAATTGTCAGTCGTATACTGTTTTCCCAGTCTCCAGGAAGTAAAGTTAGCCAGGACTATAGTGTCAAATTTTAAGTTTAGGCTTAAACACCTCCGTTATGTGTCCTTCACTCCCCTGTAATTACGCTGTCACCAAATTACCAGTTGCTGCTTTGTAAACAGTAAAGTGAAATCTCTTTCAAGAGAGTCTCCTTTAAATGTAAGCACTCCAACATTGGGGAAAATGCTACCCACCTCCTACCCCTTTCTCACACCCTTTCTTTTTTCAGTCTGACTCAGAGGAAGGAAATAACTTTTTCATTGTGTCAAACCTAGTCTAATAAGAAATAACAGTTAGTGCATAAGCTCATTTATCTTATGTAGATATGATTTTCCATGTACTTACTACATTTAAGTATTTAACGTGAAGTAATAGAATGTTAAGCTTTCTTAGTTTATTAGAATGTTTGGACTGTAATGGTAAAATTGCTATGCTGTTTTCCTTTTATATAAGTCTGACTAAATTCTTATATCTTCCATCTTGACTGTTTTAACAGAAAAATATTTTTAGTTTGGCTAGTTTTTAAGTTGTTTCCTTAGAGTAGCTCAAGAAAAATATTTATATAATTATATCAGAATTTTACTATCAAATAATAATTCCTCCAAAATATCATAACATTGAAGTGTAAAGAAATCTGGAAAAAAGTAAAAAAGATCTTACTAATACTTTATTTGGAATTCATTTTTTAATGTAACACTGTGTAAGCTTATGTAGCCTGTTTATCTTAGATACTTATCTGAGAGACTTACTATTTAGTTACCAGCATCACTTTAAACAGAAATAACTATACTGCGAGTTATATTTTTATTTTAATTCACACTAAGCCAAGGAAATAAATTTTACAAATCACAGGTATCATCTATATTAATCGTTTCCTGTGTTAAACATAGTACCTAATCTTTCAGAAAGAAAAAGTTCCAAAAGCAAGTGGAGTTGTTGGTCCTCTTCCCTCCTTTCTTCCTTTCTTGTTTCCTGTTTGGTCATGTCTTAAGTTCATACTGTAATAACTCCTCATTTTCATTTTGGAAAATGTTTTTCAGTATTCTTCAAAGTGCATGAAAGTAGTCTTCAATCCCTGTTCCCCTTGTGCCTTGCCTTTGCAAACAGATAACTTTCTTTGTGTGTGTTTCCAGTCTGTCTGCATATACAAGCAAATACATAATCTCCCTCTTCACATAAATGATAACATATACACATCATATAGTTTCCATCTCAGTACACAGAACAGCATCTTTGTGGGGGTTTTTTTCCCCCTACTAAATGGCTGGTATTAAATGAATGACTATACCATGATTTATTTAAACCCCATCCCTATTGCTAGTCAGAATCCTTGCTGTTACGAACAACATTGTAATGAGTAGTTTTGTCAGTACATTTTTCCTGTGTATGTAAAAATATCTGTTGGATAAATATCTACTTGTAGTATTGCTGACTTGAAGAGTGAGGGCGTGTATGTACGCGCAAAATTTATTAGATGTAACCAAATTGCTCTCTATAAGGATTATACCATTATACCATTTTTCACCAGCACAATAAGAGAAGGCCTGTTTTCCCACAGCCTCACTAATTTTGCGTTAAATTTTAATATGTTTGCCAGTGTGTTTAGGGAAATAATATCACATATTATAGTTTTAGTCTATATTTTTATTATGAGATATAGAGTATTTTTTTATGTCTTGTTGTTCATGTGTATTCTACCCATTTTCCTGCTGGGGATTCTCATCTTACAGATTTATAGAAGTACTTCATATATTTTGAGGCATATAGTTAGAAAGGCCTCTCCCACTCCAAAATAGTAAAGAATTCCTTCCTAAATGGACTTTTTTAAGGTCACTGTACAGATATGTGGTTGACTTTGACAAAGGGAATCTGAGGTAGGAGAGGGACTTTATATTGATGGTATACCTTTTTGTGTATACCCGCTGAATTTATTTGACTTCCTTGGTGGCTCAGATGGCAAAGCATCTTCCTACAATGTGGGAGACCCGAGTTCAATCCCTGGGTCAGGAAGATCCCCTGGAAAGGAAATGGTAACCCATTCCAGTACTCTTGCCTGTAGAATCCCATGGATGGAGGAGCCTGGTGGGCTATAATATAGGCCATGGTGTTGTGGAGTTGGACATGACTGAGTGACTTCACTTTCACTTTCCTTTCACTGAATTTATTCTTTACCATGTACTTGTATCTCCTTTAAAACTTTTATTTGGAATACTTACAGATAAGTTGCCCCCCCCCCCGCCAAAAAAAGACGTGCAAAGAGTTCTCATGTACCCCTTCACCCAGTTCTTCCCCCAGTGGTAAAATTTTGCATGACTATAATATAACACCTAAAGTCCAGAAACTGACATTGGTATAACTAACCCACAATGTGTATCCTTTTTTCTTCTTTTAAAATATTCTTTTGTGGAAGAAAATTTCAGGATTTTGACCTGAAATTAATCAGATGAATGTAAAATATGCTAAGGGCATTGGTGAGCAAGGTTTTTATAGGTGCTAAAAACAAATATCAATCTTTGTATATTTAGCTGGGTTTTTAATATTTCCTTGGTAAAAAGCTTTTTTCACAGTAAGATTGAGTACTTGATAACGTTTAGTTTTGTGAATAGCCGTTTTACCTGCTTGCTTAAGCATGACAATAGCTTTTATGGTCCACAGAAATCACTTATTTTGTATTACTGAGAATAAAAATATCCATGGGGCCTTTTGCCTATGTTTTTTAAACCATGAAATTAAACATGAAATTTTACATTGGTAGAACTTATGGTTAATAATTAGGATACATACAATTTGAGTTCTTAGCTTAATTTTCTGTTAATTTTGTCTAACAGTTTTGTTCTTAACCACAGAGGTTTGCATTTAGCCAGAGACTGTCTATATGAATTTTTATCTACATAGGCTCTTTTTTGGAAGGAGGATTGTTACTTGCTCTTAATTGTGAGAAAATATAAATATTTTTTAAATTCCTTTTACAGAAAGGATAATAGTTTTGTTTTTTGGGTTTTTTTTAACCTTGATAAGCTTGCTGAGCTGTAGATTCATTGAATTTCTTCTTTTGCAGTCAGCTACTTAACAATTACTTTCTAAAAATAAAACACACATTTCTTTGAGAGGAGGCAAAGTGTAATCCAGGTTAGAATTAAACCATTTCTAGCACTAATGATATAGAGCTTATTATGGGGGGCGGGCAAGGGGATGAAGATTGTAAATGATGTATTGGAAACAGTATGTGATTCTTGACCGGCCTCCAAGAAAGACTATAGCTTCTACTTTTAAGTTTAAAAAGAATTCATTTTACCTGGTTTGGGTAAAGGTGCTTGAACCTTAGTGTATGAGATTGCCAATTCAGTCAAATAAGTTCTTATCACACAACATTTTATTTTGTGATTTGTGGAATTCCTGTTTTAACTGTATTGTGATTCAACAGAGAAGATTAGGAGGGTCTTTGAGTAAAGCAAGATAATTTTTAAAATAATATTCTGCATATGGATCTATATAGTCTTAAGGTACCTTCAACTTTCTAACAAAAGAACATTTTAGTCCTTAGCAGAGAATCAAACTATGCTGGTTGTCTAAAGATCACTGAGCAAGTGCCTTTTCCTGGAAGCTACCTACCTTGTTTTCAGACCTGAACCTCTTCTAGGAATATGCTAGATAAGATAAATGGTATGTTATGAACATAGTAGGATCCACGCTTATGGTTTCACAACTAAGTTTAAGCACTTTTCACAATGCACACAACTCTGTATTTCTTTTAGGTCATTGTAGATGCTTTCTTCCTTTCACAGTCAATGTTGTGATAGGAAAAGCATGTGTTTTGACATTAATTAGGTTAGGTGGGCTTCCCTGGTGGTGCAGAAGTTAAAGCGTCTGCCTGCAATGTGGGAGACCTGGGTTTAATCCCTGGGTTGGGAAGATCCCCTGGAGAAGGAAATAGCAACCCACTCCAGTATTCTTGCCTGGAGAATCCCTGGACGGAGGAGCCTGGTGGGCTAAGTCCACGGGTTGCAAAGAGTCGGACAGGACTCAGCGACTTCACTTTCACTTTCTAGGGTTGTGTCTGAGTAAGTTACTGGGCTTCAGTTTCCTCAGCTGTAAAATGAGAGTATTACTCAGGCTTGGAGTAAGAACTCACTAAAGTGTGTGTGCTGCCATGAAGTGAGAAGTCATTTGTGTTCCTTTCCTCTACCTTGTTGCTTTGTTAATAAGCATTTGTGGAACTTCCCTGGCAGTCCAGTGGTTTAGACTATGCTCTTCCACTGCAGGGATCGCCGGTTCAGTTCCAAGTGGAGGAGTTAAGATCCCGCATGCTGCACAGTGTGGCCAAAAAACAATTTTTTTAATGGCATTTCTATTAAGAAGAAAGACAACAGTAGTCAAAGTGTAATAGTGAAGAAATTTGCACTATTTTTATCTTAAACAGTAGTCATGATGTCTCTCTCCACATTAATAAAGAAAAATTTTGATTTCTCATAAGGAATTTTTCTTAAATATGAGATCAAGTTAAGCCTAACTTTGCCTTCACTGGTTTTAATTTTTAGAGAGGAAAGACGGGATGATTTGCAGTCACTGAGCTGAGAGCATGGATGAAAGAGTTAGCCTATTAAGAAGGATGCAAATGTAAGACACTTGTGAAGACAGAGCGAAGTCTCCTATCTGGCCCCTTGTCTTCTCAGTGAGGTTGAAATAATCTAATGTGATAAGAGTAAGCAGGCCTGGGGAGAAAAACTGGTGGGGAACCAATCGTGGTAAATTAAAAGATGAACAGCTTGAAAGTCCATCCTACACTGATACTTAAGTTTTTATTTTCTCTTAAGTTTTACTTTTCTTATGAATGTGATTGTAATTTATTTAGAGCACTATCAAGCTCCTTTTGTTTCCTTTGGGAGCCACAGTTCCAAGAAACGAACATTCATTATATAAAAAAGCAATAGTCATTCTTGTGTTTTTTCTCACAGTTCTTATTTCTGTCCATTCCCACAGTACCCACAATTTTTTATTCATCTAATAAATGCTGATCCACCTATGACTTTATTCTAAAAGAGTGACCCATAGTAAACAGAAAGTTTCTTTATGAAAATTATCCCCTTTTGTAGCACTGTATAGTTTATCAGAATAGTTACAAAGTGTTAGGAAGCCTTCTCTTAAGGAACTTAAGTTGGAAACTGGTTATTAATCGCCCAGTTATAGTGTAGTGAATGCAGTAAGAAAGAAAACAAGGCCTAATACTGAAACATTAGGTCAAGGAAGCAAATAAAAGAAAATTATTCATTCTGCTGCAGCTAATCATTCTCATTTTAAAAGATTGTAAACCCCAAACCACTATGTTGACTTTGAACACAATAGAAAACACCTTATTGCCCTCATTGATCCCATGTTCTGGAATCGTCAAATAGAATACTCTCCTGTTTGTTTTTATTTAAAACTACTATATTGGTGCTTGCTTGCTTAGTTGCTATGTCCAACTCTTTTGAGCTACCAGGCCCCTCTGTCCACAAGATTTCCCAGGCAAGAATACTGGAGTGAGTTGCCATTTCCATATCCAGGGGATTGAACTGAAGTCTCCCGTATTGCAGGCAGATTCTTTACCACTGAGCCACTTGGGAAGCCCATTTTGTATCTTTTTTTTTAAAGCAGTAGTTCTCAAACTTTAGTTTATTTCATATCAGCTGGAGGAGTTATTAAAATAGATTTTTTGAATCCCACCTCAAAAGTAGGTTTGAGTGGACCCGAATATTTGCATTTCTAACAAGTTCCCAAATTATGCTGATGATGCTCCTGGTCCAGGGACCACACGGAGAACTACTGATTTATTTAAACTCCAAAAAATATAATGGCTTCCTAATATGTACCAGTAATTGTTTCTAATATACTCAGTAACTGTTATCATATTGACTCTTTCTGTACACACCTGAGCTCCTATGTACCAAGCACTGTTCTCTTCACAGAGGTGAAGATGATAATGAACCTCACTCAGAGAGCTCAGTCTGTTAGAGTTAACAGTGGTAGTATTATTTAAAGTCACTTAATTCTCACTGGAGTTTTGTGAATTGGAGTTTATAATCCTTGCTCAGTCACCTCCGACTCTGCAACCCTGTGGACAGTAGCCCGCCAGGCTCCTCTGTCCATGGGATTTCCCAGGCAAGAATCCTGAAGATACCATCCTTATTTTAGATTAAAAAAAAAAAAAAGCTGAGATCTAGGAAGGTTAAATAATTTCCTAGAATTCACAGTGAGTATATAGAGGGGCCAGAATTTCATGGTTATGCACTGTAAAAAGTGTGTGATTATTTTAGTGAAACCACAAAAGGGATGGAATATTGATTCACCTTAGGAAACTAGAAGGCATTCTAGAAGAGATGGCAGTGAGCATCTTAAGAAACAAGTAGAAGAAAGCCAGGTGAATTGGAACTATGCGAAGACATATACGTCAGGACTGGAGGTTATTTTATCAACAAAGTAGGATGCTAATTATTGTTCCTTAGCTGAGGAAATGGTTTGAAAACTGATTAGGTTTTATTTTAATTATTAGAAAAGAAATCTTTTAATAAGAGTTTGAGATTTATTTAGATTTTTTGTTTGTTTGCTCATTAGTATGTAAAACTGGTATCAAAGTTAGCATTTACAATAGTCTGTTTTAAACTGACATATTAAAAGAACTGATTGTATTTAAGTCATGAGATGATTTCAGTTATCCCTTGATACAGAATAAAAAAGTATAATCTAGGATTCTCAGGCAAATTCTAATCTAAATGCCTATTACCATCTTTTTTGCCAAATTATGGCCAGTATTGGTGACTTTATCCATATGGTGTCTGAGCTGAACTTTACACTAAAGTTTATATAATTCTGTAGTTTATAGTTACACAAAGCCATATTTAGTCTCTACTAGCATTTAAAGTCTAACATATATAAGTATTAATGATCTATATATCCTTTCCAGTTATTAGGTATATAGAAGCTCCTTTTCATCATAGCAATAGCAGGAAGTGAAGTAGTATGCTGTAATGAGTATTGTAAATGCTCAGATAAACAAGCTTAGTGTTTTCCATGCATTGACTCAGAGTTTAGAGGATTAAAAAGTTCAAAGGCCACTGAGGCATAGATGCCAACCCCTTCATTTTACAGATGAGGAAACTGAGGCCCAAGGAAGTTAAATAGATGATTTACTGATGTAGGGTAGTGAGTAACAAAACCAGGATTGTAACTATATCTACTTAGATTACAATATAAAATGCACCACTACATCAGATAGGATATTTCTGAGCCTCAATCTGATGTAACATTGAGGGTCCCCATCATCTAAAGTAAAATAGTCTTCAGATATATTAGCACCTAAATTTATCACTAAATACTAAATGAAGAATGTGTAGTAAAGTTTTATATAAAAATAATTTAAAGACCTTTTCCTGTATTGATACAGTAGATTAATATATCAGATTTATATTTACGAGAAAAATCTAATAACTGTTGTTTAAAAATTACCAAAACACCAAGAAAAGGATATAGGTCCTTGCTATATACATAGGAAAATATAAACTGCCAAAGAGGATAATTATTCAGCCTTCTGTGTCATTATCATGTACATCTAAAATGATACTTGAACTTGAGATGTACTTACCAGCTAGACTGTTTCTAATTGTTTCTAGGAAAAATTGGTCTAAACCACATACCTTAGTTGGTGATTTTTGCCAGGTAGCAAGCTACAGTCAAAGCATGTGGGTCTGCCATACGTTGAGTTCCTTGTTAACCAACCCTCCGAGTACTGTTTGCCCAAAAGCCCTCTGAATCATTTTTACAAGCCAATTTTTAAAATTTAAAAATAAGATATTAAAAATATAAAAATCTACAGGAGTAATCATCTGAATTTACTGCAATAAGTAGCCACTGAAATTTTTGCATGAAAGTTAATCAGAATATATAGTTAGTAAATGAAGAGATGTGGAGCAGATCCTGCTCATTTGAAATATATCTTAAGGTCACTGAATTGAGAACTCCTAGATAGAACTGGGAGTTAATTTTTAAAGTAGCATATATATTTCATAGGCAAGTTGGAAATATTGAAACTAAAAGGATTTTTAGAAGTCACCTATTTGCTGAGATCCTCATTTTCAAAGTGAGAGCTTCGAGTATGAAATTCTGCAAATAGACTAATAGTCTACTTTAAATTACTATTTTGGTTTTAAGTAAAACAAATGTTTTTATTTACTTTAATTAGAGTTGGAAGGGAGCGTACATTTTTTTAGAATAATTTAATGAAATATTCTAATTTTTTCCAGTGCATCTGGGGGAGGTGGTGTAGCCATTGACAACAAAATAGAACAAGCAATGGTAAGTAAAAATTTATAGTCTTCTCATTTCATACATTCTTGGGTTTTATTAGTCCTAAAAAACAAGTATCTAATTTTTTTAAACCAATGACCAAAATATATTTTTTCACTAATATTTAGTTGAAAATGCTAAAACATTGAGAATTTTTAGTCTAGAAATACCACTGGAGTAAATACTTTTCCTACTCGAACATCTTACATTTCATGCTATGCTATTGATAAGGACCATTTTGGGGGATATATATAATCAACATGCATTTGATCCCCTAAATATCTCAGCATCAAGAATAACTTAGAGACCTGGACTTCTCTGGTGGTCCAGTGGACAGAGAGGGTATTACTCAGCTTTAATAAACAGACTTGTTTCTGTTGACTCTGGTTCTGATTTCTGCTGTTACTTTCAGTTTTTCTTAAAGATTTATACTCAACATAATTAAAAATATTTTGATTCAAGTTGTTAAAACCATAAATAGGTTGTAAATAAAGACCATTAGTCTGCTTTTTTTGAATCCTAAGATTTTGAAGTTGGAAATTGCAGGTCACTTTATTTCTTAAAGCATTACTATAACTAGTTTAATGGCAGTTTAGTTTCCTTTGTTCTCTTCATCTGACATCTAAGTATATGATTTTAAACTTTTTTTTAATTCTAAGCTTTATTAATTGACAATTTAAGGAGCTGGTATATATATTTTTTTAATCATTCCATACTTTGAAAAGAAAATTCTGGCCTTGCTGCCCCAGTTGGGAATTAGATTTTTTTCCACCCCATCTTCCTCAGGGTTGCTCAGGAAACAGTAGAAAAATAAAAAGCAAGAGCAGGAAAATTAGCATAAAATTGTCTTGTGTTTATAAGGCACAGCACAATCGTCTTGTGTTTATAAGGAGAACCAGATAGCAACTCCTTCCCCTTTCACTCTTTTTTGACATTCCTAATTCTGTTTTTCACAGGATCTGGTGAAAAGCCATTTGATGTATGCAGTAAGAGAAGAAGTGGAAGTTCTAAAGGAGCAAATAAAAGAATTAGTTGAAAGAAACTCTTTACTTGAACGAGAAAATGCACTGTTAAAGTCTCTTTCAAACAATGATCAATTATCCCAACTCCCAGCCCAACAGGCCAATCCTGGTAGTACTTCTCAACAGCAAGCAGTGATAGCACAGCCTCCGCAGCCAACGCAACCTCCACAGCAGCCGAATGTCTCCTCAGCATAAAGCTTTCTTGCCTCATTAAGAAAAAAACTGAAAGCAATCTATCCTTGTGTGCCACTGGTGTTCTTTCCACTTTATACGAAAGCAAGTAGCCATGCTTCAGTTGTGTGTTTGGCCCTTTCAGTATTAGACAATCATTCTACAAGAGCTTTTCCTCTCTTTGAGATGTCATGCAGCGCTGTTGGTGTCCAGTTTCTGTCATCAGTACACAAGGAGAGTAATAGATGAGGTGTATTAAAGTGAGCAGAGTTTGCATTTTACCTGGTGCACACGAGTAGGGTTTTTTAAGAGCTTTGGTGGCTCTTCCGTGTTTCCTATTACCCATGGATTTACCCTGAGCCTTCCTATCACATTATAAATAACAGTTCATCTAAAGAGCCACTTTTCTTTCAATATCAGTAACATTTGCCTACATAAGTTTTCATTTATTTGTGTTTTATTTATTACAGGGCTGCTATTTTCATAATGTACATGAACAATGTCACAGAACTTTTTTAATTTTTTTGAATAATTATAAGTATCAGTAAAGGAATTGAAAGACAGGATTGCATTTAATAGATAAAACGTTTAGGCAATAATTGAACAAAAGAATCCTGGCATATTTCTAACACTAATGGCAATTTACCTTCGGTATTTATTTTCAGTAGTAAAGACCCAGCTTGAATGTAAATTTTGTATAGTGTAAGTATGAAGAACATAGTGCAACTGTACAGGTAGTCACCAGTTATTGTGATATAATAAATAATTGGGCTATTTTGATGAAGAAAACTTTGTTCATTTGTTTCTACTTTCTAATAGAAATTGCCACGATTCCTCTGCTTTTTGACATTTCGTATGACTTTTTTCGGGTGGGAATAAAAAGCTGTGAAATTGTTCAACCTACTTTGTAACCAAAGAAGCAAAGCTGTGTAATGGAGTTTTGTTTTTGTTTTTGTTTTTTTATAATGCACATTCTTTATGTATTTTTATTTAGTGTTTTCTCGGTCACAATTTTCTTTGCTGTCTAGCATGATCTGCATGACCTGTATAATCTTTGAACCACTTTCGTACCTCATGTTTTTATCCAGCACTCTTATTGTAATATGTACTAGTCTGTGAACAATGTCAAATAAAAAAGAACGAACAGGTAGTGTGGTGGAGCTGAGCTAGTGTATTATACACTAGTTGTAAAAATAAAAATGAAGTGAGCCATCTTTTGTTCATTTAAAATGGTGTTTTGAATTTCGTATGCAGAAAACGTTTTGTTACATTGCAGATTTTAATGTATTTAATAAATGCAACATGCAGATTAAGTGCAGTGTATACTGAGTATTTAAATTAAAATGTACATTTCATAAATACAGTTTCAAGAGAAAGCATCATTTTGTGTATACTAACACATTAAGTGTATGTCAGAAATTGATGTATAAATATATATTTTAACACATTTTCTGAAATTAAACTGCAGTTTTGTTGAAATATTTGGCTCTATATGTGTTCAAAATTTAATTTGATTAGATTTGTATTTTCACAGTTCCAAATATTCCTTCAATGAAAACCTGTTACTAATGACTTAAGGATGGTTCTTAAATCTTCAAGGTAAAATAACTTATAGAATTAAAGAACAGTGAGCAGTATTTGTACTCGATACTCATATTCTGTCAATGACATTTAAGTAGGAAATCCTTGTCTACCAAAACTTTTACTTGAATTCAGAAAGGTGCCTGTAGAAATTAAGATGCTCTATATCTATAGCCAACTAGCTAATCAGGAGTTACTGAAAATCAATAATTAGCTCTCTGCATTAAAAGAAGATAAATGTTCTTTATTTAAAATAAAAACTTAAGCCACAAACTAAATGCATAAAATCAGAGTGTAGATGGAACTTCCAATTATTTTATATTCTAATTATGCTACAGGATATATTCACTAAAAACAGAACTTTAATGTTAATAGAAATAACTAAAGGAACTTAAGTCCTTAGGCTTGAAGAAGCAACCCAAAGATCTGGAGTAAGAGTGCTAAGTAGAGCTGTATCAGATGAGCTAGAAAGTGAAACTTACATGTTGGAATGTTTACCAGAACGCGCTCTAGGTGTGCCCCTGAAGTGCGAACAGTATATTTAATACAGGTGGAGAAAAACTAGTATTAGAAAAAGTTGGGATTTTTGTGAAAATATCAATTTTGGTGTTGGGAGTAGAAAAACACTAATTCCTAAGTAATAGTCACAAAGGAAATGATTCATATGTTTAAAATGGTAATTAAAAGCAATTATTACTATTACATTTTTTTTAATCAGTAGAATACATGAATAGTTCACAGAAGAAATAGCAGTTTCTAAGAGTTTAATCTCTAGTAATCTAAGAAATACAGATTAATATTTAACAAAATTACTTGTCTTTAAATAGCAGGACCTAATGTAGAAAGACAAGCTTTCTGTGAATGTCTAAAAAGTAAGTTGGCAAAAATGTACTGAGCCTTAAATATTAACAAACTTTTCAGTTGAATGACATGAGAAGATAACTAATGGTGCCATGTTCAAAAAATGCAAAACTATAGTAGTGCCTGTCGTTTGCTTCCCAGCTCCCCTGCCTTCCCTTTGGACCTGTGAAAGGAAGCCTGTACATCCATACCTACTTTCATGAGTCCCCTACTCCAAAGTCAGGGACAACTTAGGGTGGAAAAGCTATATGCTTGTCTGCATCAGATAGACTGTATTTTAAAGCAACATCAAGCATTCCTCCAATTGATTAAATCTTTAAATTTCAGTTTTACCTCTGATATTTAGGGTCTCCAATTAACACAGCTGGAATATCAATTTACTGAGATGCCAGTTTAGGAGCACAATCTGTATGAATGCCATCTGTAATTTTCTCAGTGAAATGCTCATAGGCCCAGGGTACCACAGAAGTTTTCTGTTTATTTAGCCAACTGCAAAATCAGGACATTTTGTTTCTGATATGGCAATGTGTACAAACTTTATTGTCCCCCTCAAAAAAATTAGGTGGGTGCAGTGTGATTTTTTTTTTGCAATGTGATTTTATAGCTTACTACACCACCCCCCAAAAAAGGGGTTGCAAGATACACATGGTTATTTTAACTCATAATTTTTTGTCCAAAAAGAGCTGGATATTGCCAATTCTATTTATTTCCAATGTTCTGAACTAAGCATAACAAGTACAAAGACAGGAATGCGTTATCATCAAGCCCTCAATGATGGGTAATTCAAACTTATTATTCTGTCATAGGTCAGAGATGAGGGTATTTCTCCAAGTTCCAAACACTGGTCACTTCTGGACCTTTAAAAAAAAAAAAAATGGAAGGGGGAAAAGGGGTGCAATGTACTTAAGATTATAGTAACCAAAATATCTGTTCATTAAAATTCTTTGTAGAACCAGAATTAAAATATCACTGGATTTTCTGGAAGCAAATTTTTAAGATGAAGTCTTTTTTTTTTTTAAGGAAGTTATAGCTCAGTGGCAGGCACTTTGTGATATGACTCAATTCTCTAGTAATTGAATTCAATTGAAAAGGACAAAGCCCACCTTTCAACATTCAGAGTTTAGGGATATAGACAAACCAAGAGATACAATGGCAGTAATAAAGATCTGTTATGCACCATCAAGGATGGCTTTGTTAGGGAAGATTTCCTCAAAGAGGTGACACCTGAGTCTTGAAGGTCACAAAAGTAAAACAGTGCTCAAAGGAGAGTATAAGCAAGGCTTGGGTAGCTACAGAACTGTTGTTTCCTAGGAGACAGGCAGTCAACGACTGCCTCACTCACCTGGGTAGTCGCATCGATTAGGAAAGCAGGAATGATTTAGTGAATTTAAGCAATTGGATTGTAATTAGAATTTCATTTCAGGAAAATTAATCATTCCAGCAGTGCATAAGAGGTCGTGAGGGGTAAAACTAGAAGCTGACAGATAACTTAGGAAGGACAGTAGTATTACGTAAAAGAAATGATGGATAGGCAAAATCACATAGGCAATCTTAAGACATTCATGAAGGAAGTTGGTCGTGAGTCTTTCTGTATCATCTTTGCCTCCATGATGAACATCCCATTCCCAGCATCAGGTGCCTCTTGCTCCAAGGAAAGATCAGAGAGAACTCTAAGTCTTAGAAAGTTTGAATAAGACTTTTGCTTCCATATATCTCTGAAATGAAAGTGTTTGTTTCCTGTTTAAGGAATTTCAAGAATTTAAATAAAGGGTAGGGAGGACTAGATGAGCCTTGGCTGTCTTTTAATACCTTTGTGTAAATCCAGTCAGTCCTGAAGGTAAGCCAAATTTAGCCCTTTTATAGTGACATGGGATTAGAGTGGCCCAAAAGGATGAATTCAAGGTCTATCCCTCAGAGCTCTCTCTTCCTCCCCAGAAAGAATAATATGGGTTCTACCTCCATTGCAGACATTCGACAACCCAAAGCAGAATGGGTTCTGCTAGGCTATAGCCTTTCATTCTTTGACACAGTTCAGTTCAGGTTTCTTTCTGCCCTATGAGCCCCCGCCTAAGCAAAACTGGACATTTTCTTACACCTCCTCCTAGCTAGTAATCTGTGTTTCTCTATTCTAGCAACACTAATAGTTTCTTATTTAGAGATGTATATTTGCGTCCTGTTTTTTCCCTTTTTGACTTTCCAGAATGCATTCCAGTTTTATTTCTCTAGCAGGTCTCAGAATTTTTATGGTAAGATCAGCTCTTTGTAAGCATGTATTCCTTTCATCAGTAGAGATTCTTGTAAAAGTGCTTCTTAATGATTTCTTTAGTAGTCTACAATTGGATTGACATGTATTCACAAAAATGCTAAGCAGGGCACTATACAAAGAAAGTTAAAGGTCTTAGATGTCCTTTTTGTTTTTAGCAGAATCGTCAAAAATGAAAGTAAGACAGACTTTCAGGATTGATAATGAATGGTAAAGTAAGAAGCTGCTATTTTGCACTGGCACAATCTACTTGGCTCATAGAACTTGTTCAACATTCTTGGACCATGTGAGTTAGATTTATTTTTCCTTCTCCTCATCAGGGAAACTGATAGATTAAATAGTTTGGGGAATTTTCCCAAGGTCTAATGTCTTATGTTGAGCTATTAAACAGAGCATTGAAGTTTATGAACTAAGGCATTACCCCTGAGAGCCAAAGTCACTCCTCTGAAAGAAGGAAAAGGTGCGCTCACTTTGATCATAAAAATAACTGAATTTTAAAATACAGCAAATGTAACACTTTTGCTTTCCCATAACAAGTTGAATTTACCTTTTTAATTCATTCTTTTGCATGCCTGATATATTTCTGTATAACAACCATAAAGTATGCTTGCCCACTTTAATTCAGAATGTTTTCGAGATCTCAGTTCTTGCTGTCATTTAGCAGGCAAGCAGTGTCTATAGATAGATCATATCTGAGGCAGTCCATGAACAGCAAGGGAACATTTTTCTCACACTTGAGTGTGAACTGCAAGGTCAGTGTCGAATTCTAGTGTTCCTACTTTAAGAAAACAATAAAAATTCACAAAATATATATAATTTAATCAGGTGGCATATGGACAGAAAAAAATATGCATAACTTTGTTATGCCCCTAAATTTTTTTTTTTTAAGAAACTTGAGGGGTTTTTTTTTATTGTATAGGAGCACTCTTGAAATGCAATTCATTTCTAGTTCAAGTCAGGCACTGCCTGCAGCCTGAATGGAATGTTTGGGAGTAGAAAAATGAGGCATGATTTAAACACTTCAGTAGTTCATGGTCCAATGTAAAAGTAAAAGCTAGAGCATCACATTGTTTTTCAAGGTATATCTCATGATTTGTGCACCTCATTTCATTTGTGGAATGAAACATTCTTATAAATGAACAGTAATATTCCCATGCCACGTGAAACCCTTTTGACATTACCAGGAAACAACTTTAAATCACCAAAAAGCTTTAACACTAAATACTTCTAGAAAGAGGGGGCCTGGCGAAGACAACCTTCCATCTCTATATTTAGCCTGCAAGGTATCCTCTAAGAAAGAAACTAATCTGAAAGACAAGTTTACACATTTCTTAATACTCTAAGTTTGTAGATAACAGAATTGATTTAAATAAGAATTCTTGTGTCATGAATTATATCATCTATTGTCTCATAAACAACACATTCCTTATCTTAGCTGACAAAATCAGCTACCATTCAGTGAACCAAGTTAATAATAACTCAGGTACCTAATACCAAAATTAAATCTGATAAAGCTGAGAATCCAGAAAGAAACACACACATACTGAGTAAATGATAAAAGTGACATTTCAAATCAATAAGGAAAGAATGGATTATTCAGCATATAGTACTAAGACAACATAACCTTTTGGTAAAAAATAGTTTTAGATCTCTAACTAACAAAAATTTAATTCCAGCAGGACTCACGCTTTTTGGTCACATACACATATTTAGAAATATCCCTGTGAAAATGTACGTAAGCAAGAAGTTTTTCAAGTAGGTTGCCAAGAGATGCTCAACTTTAGACAAATAAGGGGAATGCACATTAAAACACAAGAGACTATCTCAGATCCAATTGGCAAAGTATTTAAAATATAAATCAAGAGTGTGAGGAAACAGGATTCCTACCTTACCAGGGAGCATATAAATTAGCACAGCCACTTCTAAAGACCACCCAATGGTATTCATTACAATTTTAAATTCACATGCCCTATGACCCAATATTTCTAATTTTTAATGAAACACACTTTACACACTTTTATTCATAATGTAGCTTCTACGGTGATGTCTGTTGTTCCTTTGGTTGTAACTATAAAACTGGAAAAACCCAAAATATGCATATAGGGAATGGAGCATGGTACGTGTTATACATGGTACATGTTATAGACCATTAGGTGTCAGTGAAAAAGAATTGAGAGTCCTACATCCACTGACATGGAAAGATCTCAAGATACAATGTTAAGTTTTTTAAAAGTTTAGGGGAAAATAGAAGGTTAATACATGAAATACACATGGTACCACTGATGTTAAAACACATACCACACCCATTCACACAAATACTGTATAGTGTACATCTTAAGTACCTAATTGTGTATTATAAAAATGTATAGAGAAGGTCTAGAAGGGTACTAACCAAACTGTTCACAGTAGTTTGGTGGAGTGCATTAGCTTTACCTGTAATGTTTGATGTTTTTGAGTATGCATTCATGTATTGTTTGTGTAATGGACCAATTAATAAATTAGAAATAAAATAAAATAGATGTTTTCTTCTTGTCTGTTGCTAAAGTCTCTCCTGGTGCTTTGGATCTTATCCTCAGCTTTGCTCCCCACAATTGCTTTCCCCTCAGTTCTCTCCTATTTCTTTTCCTTGGCTCTCTCCTTTGGCTTCATGGCATCAATATTTACACAGGCTCAAATTGGTAAACAAACAATAAGCAACCCCTCTTCCCCAACTAGGAATGTGCCTCCTCCACTTGCCCTTACTGTTCCTTCTGCCTTTCTACTTCTTTCCCATTCACTGCATGCCATCCACAATCTGATTGAGTCCCCACTGTGACCCCAAACCATTTTTGTCACGATCACCAGTGGTCACTCTGCTACTAATTCCTTTCAATGCATTTTATTCTTATCTTATTGAACTGTTTACCTAATTTCGGCTTCTTATCATTTGTTTAGCCTAGTAGATAGTTTTCTATCTCTTCATTTTCCTCCTTTTCATTTTTAAGGGTTTCTCTTGTAATATATATATGTCTGTGTGTGTATATATATGTGTATATATATATATACAAAGTTGAATTTTTTAAACCCAATCTATCTTTTGGGTATTGGGGAAGGCAGCCCACTTGGCTTACAGGATCTTAGTTCCCGACCAGGGATTGAATCCAGGCTCTCTGCAGTGGAAATGAGGAGTCCTAACCACTGAACCCCCAGGGAATTCCCCAATTCATATTTAAATAGATTAATTAGCTGTTTCCTGTCGGGAGCCAGCATGAGGAATCCCACCCCATCGAGTCTCTGCCGCATGACCTTGTCACAGGTGGGATTCCTCACGCTGGCTCCCGACAGTTTCCATCTACTATCGTCACTGGCACTTTTCATATGCTTCTGCCATCTTGTTTTGTGTTTTCTCCTTGAAATGTTTTTTAGATTCCCAGCCCTCTCCCACTTTCCCCCTTTTCTTGCCTTTTGTTTTCTTATTCATTTTTACCTCTTCTAAGGGTTGGGAAGTTATACATTCCATGTCCATTCTTCCAGGGGTTTATCTTACAGGTTTTATCATTTTGTTGTGGAAATTTTCAGTTATGTACAAAAGTAAACAGCATAATGAATTTCTATGTACCTATCATTCAGCTTAAACCATTATCTAATCTTCTGTTATTTACGCTTGCACCCCATTTCCCCCATGGACCTCTGGATTACACCGAAAGAAATTCAAGATACCATAACACTTACTATATTTTTAAAATAAAACATCTTTATAAGGTTTCTTTTAAAAAATAACTGTATTATTATTCCACTACAAAAGTAACAATAATTCCTTAATTCATTAAAAAATAGTCAATGTCTATGTTCCCCTGCTTATCTTAAATTTTTTTCATAGTGCATTTGTTTGAATTTGAGTCAAAATAATATCCATACTTTGCAATTGGTTTGCATGCTTCTTAGGTCTCTTTTAATCTACAGATTCCTCACTCCCCTCTTTTCCTCTTGAAATTAGAAATCAGAGTTGTTTGTCCAACAGCTTTCCCAAGTCTTCCTGATTACATTCTTGTAGAGTCACTGATCCCTGCATTTCCTGTAAATTAGTTAGCTCTAGGAGCTTAATCAGATTTGGGTTCATATCTTATCAAGATTAATTCATAAGTAGTGGTATATACTTCCATCACATAAGGTCTGGCTATCCCTATTTTGTGATTATGGCAGCACTGATAAGCATTACCTAGACCTATTAACCTATTAGCTCTCTTGTTCCTTCTCACTCATTAGCAAAACAGTTTCGCCAGAGAGAAAATTACCTTTTTTAATTATTCAGTGACCTTGAAAAAGTGAAAGTGAAGTTGCTCAGTCGTATCTGATTATTTGCAACGCCATGGACTGTAGNGCATTTGTTTGAATTTGAGTCAAAATAATATCCATACTTTGCAATTGGTTTGCATGCTTCTTAGGTCTCTTTTAATCTACAGATTCCTCACTCCCCTCTTTTCCTCTTGAAATTAGAAATCAGAGTTGTTTGTCCAACAGCTTTCCCAAGTCTTCCTGATTACATTCTTGTAGAGTCACTGATCCCTGCATTTCCTGTAAATTAGTTAGCTCTAGGAGCTTAATCAGATTTGGGTTCATATCTTATCAAGATTAATTCATAAGTAGTGGTATATACTTCCATCACATAAGGTCTGGCTATCCCTATTTTGTGATTATGGCAGCACTGATAAGCATTACCTAGACCTATTAACCTATTAGCTCTCTTGTTCCTTCTCACTCATTAGCAAAACAGTTTCGCCAGAGAGAAAATTACCTTTTTTAATTATTCAGTGACCTTGAAAAAGTGAAAGTGAAGTTGCTCAGTCGTATCTGATTATTTGCAACGCCATAGACTGTAGCTACCAGATTCCTCCATCCATGGGATTTTCCAGGCAAGAATACTGGAGTGGGTTGCCATTTCCTTCTCCAGGAGATCTTCCCAACCCAGGGATTGAACCTAGGTCTCTTCATTGTAGGCAGACATTTTACCATCTGAGCCACCAGGGAAGTCATAGTGACCTTGAGGTACAGTTCATATAAGGAGGTCAGGGACTTAATTCTTTCCTTTAATTTCTCAGTTTTCAAAATAATGAGTATCTAGAAAGGAATAAAAAGTAAATGAGTGATTGAGGAAGACTTCCTTGATATTTTATTCTGAGAAAAAGAGATAATAAAGTGAGTTGATCTGGGATGTTCTATTTCAGGGGCTGGTAGGGAGACACCAGGAAATAACTACTCCCAAAAAGCTGAGGTTGGGAAATGGCAACCTGAAAACTTATCTTTACTGCTGAGTCTGGGAGTAACTTGTGAGTCAACAGTACCTTGAGGGAATAGAAACAGGAAGCCCGTATCTGGGCAGCTTGGGGGCTGGGTCAGAGCAGCATACAGCGCCAGAGAAAGCAGGTCAGGGTGCCCTGAGAACCCAGGGAGTGAAGAAGAGTTACACAAATGGAGTCCTGGATTATTGTGTGCTTAGTCTATGCCAGATGGAGACTGGAAATACTCTCCTTACAAGCTGACAACCAGCCAGGAAGTTTCCTAAGAAACACAGCGCGGGATGGGTAACATTTAGCTTATGCCGCATTTCTTCTAGCAAGGCAATAAAATCAACGACACTGGTGCCCATGTGTTTGTTTACTGCCTTTGTTAACCATGTGTTGACTCTTTACAAGGATCAATTTATTATTCTATGGTCTTGCCCTGGACGCAAGAAGAGACTTCAGTATTGAGACATGAGCTTAAGTACCTCCTAGTAACCACTGCTCGCATCCTCCTGTCTTTCGCCACCCTCTGGCCGTTTCCTCTCCCCTCTCCCCACCCCACTGTCCTCGGTAAACAAATGCTCTTTGGGAAAGATTGAGAAGGAACCTCTTCCCAGAAATACCAGCATGTTTTTAAAGGGGACTCTTGAAGGCTACCCCATCCTGCTCTCCAGAGAGAATGAGCAAGTAAAAATGGCACCAGCTGCAGAAACATGGCCAACCCCTGGCTTCCCGGGACCTTGAGTTCCAAACCTGTGAGTTTTGGCTTTTTCCCTGCCTTCAGCTTTCTGAACCCATCCAGCTCAGCATTAGGTAATCTCTGTGATGATGGCTGACTCATCTGGGAATGCAGTTTTCCTGGAGGTTTGCTTTGCTCAGATAATCATACCTTAGGGGGCGGGGAACAACAAAAACTGGTTAACAGAGGCTTCTACCCCTGGATATTCAAGAATGTTGCTGGCACAGGGTGGGGAATCTCAGGGGGAGAAAGAGAAAAGACATCCATGTTCTGGAACAAACTTGCGGGATATAAAGTTGCTATTTAGTCGATAAGTCATGTCCAACTCTTTTGCAACCCCATGGATTGTATAGCCCGCCAGGCTCCTCTGCCCAGTGAGAATACTGGAGTGAATTGTCATTTCCTTCTCCAGGGGATCCTCCCAACCCAGGGATGGAACCAGAGGCTTCTACATTGGCAGACAGATTATTTTTTTTACCACAGAGTCACCTGGGAAGCCCCGGACATAAGGTGAAGAATCCAAAAATCATGGGGCAGGAAGGTTACAATACTTAAAGACAGAAGCTGAGTGGTATGGCACTGAAGGAGAGGACTTTTGTGCTGGTACAGTGGATGAGAGGCCACCTGCCAACACAGAGGACGCAGGTTCAGCCCCTGGGCCAGGAAGTTTTCACCTGCTAGAGGAGCAACCACTGAGTCCATGCTGCAGAGCCTTCTAGCTTCAGCTCCTGAGCCCACGTGCTGCAATTACTGAAGCCTGTGTGCTTAGAGCCTGTGCTCAGTAACAAGAGAAGCCACCACAACTAGGGAATAGCGCCCACTCGCCGCAACTAGAGAAAGTCTGCACACAGCAAAGAAGATCCAGTGCAACCAAAAATAAAAATAGTAATAGATAAATACTTTTTTTAAAAAAAACAAAGATGTCCATCAACAGATGAGTGGATAAGAAAGCTGTGGTACATATACACGATGGAGTATTACTCAGCCATTAAAAAGAGTACATTTAAATCAGTTCTAATGAGATGGATGCAACTGGAACCAATTATACAGAGTGAAGTAAGCCAGAAAGAAAAGCACCAATACAGTATACTAACTCATATTTATGGAATCTAGAAACATGGTGATGATAAACCTGTATACGAGACAGCAAAAGAGACACAGATGCATGGAATGGACTTTTGGACTTTGAGGGAGAGGGAGAGGGGGGAAGGTTTGGGAGAACGGCACTGAAACATGTGTGCTATCGTGTGGGAAATGAATCATCAGTCTATATTCGGTTTATTATTTTTATTTATTAAATTAAAAAAAAATAAATGGAATGAAAAGGAAAAAATAAAAAATAAAAATAAAAAAAACAAAGAAAATCCTTCCTTTGTCATTCACAGCCAAGGACCTTCAAGCCAGATTGCCCTCAAAGGTAAGATCTGTGCGAGCAGGGACTTAGCCTTAGTTGTACGTTTGGTACCTAATACTGTTACTAAATGGATAAATGAACAAGGGCTTGCACATAGGTTACACATTTCTTTGAGTGTTCTGATCTGTAAACATAGCCTGAGATAACAAGTCCTAGGCTTGTTGTGAGGATGAAACAAGGTGAAATACATCCATTGCTTAACTGGGACCTGGCCCATAGTAAGCACTTCTCGACCAAAAGCCCTAGGAAAAGATTGGGTGATTTTTAGGAACTGAGAATAGCACCCATGATAATAGAGGTCACCTAGATAAGTTAAACCACCTTCTACAAAGTCTTTTTCCCCCTTTATCTTATTAAATCCTCAAAACTATCCTAGTAAGTCTTGGGAAAGCAAATATTTTGCTCATCTGACAGATAGGGAAACAAGTGTAGAGAATCCAGAGAGAGATCTTGTAATCTGTGTAAGATCTCAGATCTGGTTAGCGGTAGAACTAGATTCCAGGCTATGGAAAAAAACCACATCCCATGTTTTTGTTCCCATTGTACTTAAGTGAGTTAGACGCCATAGGAAGAAAAAGCTCCTTTTCTAGAACAAATTACATTGAAGCTGTACACAAATTATTCCTATTCATTGATTCATCTATTTGATTTCATCGAGGCAAGACTATGATTCAAAAGATGGCCATGTGGCAGCCTGAATGGGAGAGGAGTTTAAGGGAGAATGGATATATGTAAATGTATGGCTGAGTCCCTTTGCTGTCCACCTGGAACTATCATAGCATTGTTAACTGGCTATACTCCAGTATTAAATCTCCTGACTCATCCTCAACCCTAGTCTGCAGAGTTAATCTCTGCTAACAGTTTTTCTGCATATAATTAAGAAACACATGCATATACACATTTTGTGGGTTTTTTTTTTTTTAACATAAATGGGAGCATACTCAACATACTCTTCTTCACCTTGCTTTCTACAAATCTACAGTCATCATGAACGTCCTTCCATAACGGTGTAATCTAGACAATGAAATGCAACACGCTGCTGCTGCTGCTAAGTCGCTTCAGTCGTGTCCGACTCTGTGCGACCCCATAGACAGCAGCCCACCAGGCTCCCCCGTCCCTGGGATTCTCCAGGCAAAAACACTGGAGTGGGTTGCCATTTCCTTCTCCAATGCATGAACATAAACTATTATAACTTGATGAGTTTTGACAAGTGTACCTNGCTGCTGCTGCTAAGTCGCTTCAGTCGTGTCCGACTCTCTGCGACCCCATAGACAGCAGCCCACCAGGCTCCCCCGTCCCTGGGATTCTCCAGGCAAAAACACTGGAGTGAGTTGCCATTTCCTTCTCCAATGCATGAACATAAACTATTATAACTTGATGAGTTTTGACAAGTGTACCTGGTCATATAACCACAACCACAGTCAAGATGAAGAGTAACTTTATCACCTTAAAAATTCCCTCCTGCCCCTTTGAAGTTGAGTCCTACCCATCTCCTGCCCTAGGCTGTTTTTTCTGTTGTTGTTGTTCAGGTTTGCAGGAGGATTTTGTTTTCGGTCTTTTTGTTCGAAATTTTAGATTTCCTTTATCTTAAACTTCATATAAATGAAATTATGCAGAATTAATCTTTTGAACCTGGCTTCTTCTGCTCGTTGAAGTATTTTTGGAAATTCATATGTGTTGCTCTATCAGTAAGTCATTTCTTTGTATTCCTGATTAGCATCATCGAGTTGCACCACAGTGCATCCATTCAGTGGCAGTGAATAACTGGGCTGCTTCCGGTTTAGAACTGTTATGAAGGAAGCTGTAGGAACATTTGTGGACAGATCTTTGTATGGATACATTGTTTTCTTTTCTCTTGGATAAATACCCAGGAATGATTCATATGGTAAATATATAGTTCAGTTGATTTTTAAAGCGGCCAAAATGTTTTCCAAAGTGTTTACATGTCTTACTTTCTCACTGAGAGTTCCAGTTGCTCCACATTCTTGCCAGGCCTTGGTATTGTCACCCTTTAATTTTAGACTTCAAAGAAGTATGTAGTGGTATTTCACTGTGACTTTTTCTGTTCTTTTTTTGGCCACATGGCGGCATGTATGATCTTAGTTCCTCAGCCAGGTATCAAACCCATGTCCCCTGCAGTGGAAGCACGAAGTCCTGACCACTGAACCACCAGGGATGTCCTGCACTGTGGTTTTTTAAATTTGCATTTCCCTTGTAACTGATGATGCTGAGCATCTTTTCATGTGCTCATTGGCCATGACTATATCTTCTTTTGTGAAGTGTCTGCAAATCTTTTATCCATTTTTATCAGCTTATTTGGTTTCTTATTATTTAAGTTGTAAGATATCTTTATGTATTCTGTATACAACCTTTCATTAGGGATAGGTATTGCAAATATTTTCTCTCAGTCTGTTTTCATTTTGAGTAGAACATTTTATTTGATGAAATATAGTTTATCAAAATTTTCTGTTATAGTTTATTTTCTTTCAGTCTATTCTAAGAAATCTTTGCCTACTCCAAAGTCAAGATGATTTTCTCCTTTGTTCTCTTCCAGAGTTTTTATGTATTTAGCTTTTGTATTTAAGTCTGTGATCCATTTTGAATTAACTTGTATATGCAGTATGGAATAAGAGGGCTCCCCAGGTGGCGCTAGTTGTAAAGAATCTGCCCGCAATGCAGGAGATGTAAGAGACATAGGTCCAATCCCTGGGTTTGATCCCTGGGTTGGGAAGATCCCCTAGAGGAGGGCATGGCAACCTACTCCAGTATTCTTGCCTGGAGAATTCCATGGACAGAGGAGCCTGGAGGTCTATAGTCCATTGGGTCCCAAAGAGTCGGACACAACTGAAACAAGTTAGCGTGCACACGAGATAAGAGCTTAAATTTACCCTTTTGCATATGGATTCCAATTGAAAATATTACCCTTTCCTTACTGAATCTTAGAATCTTAGTAAAAAAATGGTTGATTATAAATGTAAAACCCACACAATGTAAATATAACCCCTAATGTTGTCAATTCTGTTCCACTGATCTACATGTGTATCTTTGTGTAAATACTATATGCTCAGTTTCTGTAGCTTTATAGCACATTTTTTTTAAAGGCCTTCCTTGTTTCTTTATTGAAGTATAGTTGATTTACAATGTTGTGTTAATTATTGCTATATAGCAAAGTAATTCAGTTATGCATATATATACATATTTAATATATATATTTAAATATATATATGTGTGTGTATATATATATATGTGTGTGTGTGTGTATAATGGAGAAGGAAATGGCAACCCACTCCAGTGTTCTTGCCTAGAGAATCCCAGGGACGGGGGAGCCTGGTGGGCTGCCGTCTATGGGGTCACACAGAGTCAGACACGACTGAAGCGACTTAGCAGCAGTAGCAGCATGTATATATAAACCCTTTTCCACTATGGCTTATCATAGGATATGAATATAGTTCTCTGTGCTATTCAATAGGACCTTGTTGCTTGCAAGTTTTAAAACAGGATAGTTTAAGTCTTCAAATTTCTTTTTTTTTTTTAATTGTTTTGGCTATTCTCCCATCCAAGTACTAACCAAGCCAGACCCTACTTGGCTTCCAAGATCAGATGAGATAAGGCACGTTAAGGGTGGTATGGATGTAGACTGTTTTGGTAAATCTAAGTTCTGTACATTTCCATTTAAAATTCAGGATCAGTTCATCAATATCTACCCCCCAAAAAGGCTGATGATATTTTGATAGGAATTTATTGAAATTGTAGATCAATTTGGGGAGAAATACCATCTCAATATTGAGTCTCCTAATCCATGAACATAGAATTCCTCTCCATTTCTTTAAGTCTTTATCTTACCAATATTTTGTAATTCTCAGTGAATAGTTCTTTTTTTTTTTTTTTAATAAAATTGCCATTAGACCCATTTAGTTTTTGATTGATTTTTAGCTGCACTAGGTCTTCCTTGCTGCATGTGGGCTTTTTCTAGTTGTGGCGAACAGGAGCTACTCTTCATTGCAGTATGCAGGCTTCTCGTTAGGGTGGTTTCTGTGTTTCAGACTACGTGTTCCAGACCACGTGCTCTAGGTGCCCCAGCTTCTGTAGTTGCGGAACACAGACACAGGCTCAGTAGTTGCAGCTCGTGGCCCCTAGAGCGCTAGCTCGGTAGTTTAGGCACATGGGCGTAGCTGCCCCATGGCGTGTGGGATTTTCCCGGACCAGGGATCAAACCCGTGTCCTCTTTCCCACTGAGCCACCAGGGAAGCCCACCATAGCTTGATCACCTCTTTCTCCACGTAAGACGATATGACCTCTTTGTTATCGGCTAACAGTAACATCCATCTCTGCTATGGTAAGCCACCAAGTTTGTGGCAATTTGTATGGCAGCCGCAGGAAACTAATGCACAGTTCTTTCACTTTTTTCTCCCCCTTACTGAAGTATTTTATAGCAAGTGTTAGTTGCTTACTCCTGTCTGGCTCTTTGCAACCCTACAGAGAGTAGCCCTCCAGATTCCTCTGTCCATGGGATTCTCCAGCCAAGAATACTGGTGTGGGTTGCCATGTGTTTCTCCAAGGGATCTTCCCGATCCAGGGATGGAACCCAGGTCTCCTGCATTGCAGGCAGAGTCTTTACAATCTAATCCACCAGGGAAGCCCATTTTTATAGCAAATCTCAGCTCAAATGTTATCATTTAACCTTTTCTTCTTTCTCCTCCCCGCCCCATCTCCTATAAACAGAAGTGTACCTCTAGGGGCCTCCTTAGATTCAAGTGCACATTGTTGGCTAGAAGCTTCCAACCTGGTGCTCTGTGCCTCAAACTGCTTCACACTGGCAGACACAGTATCTGATTGTTCCTTAATGCATTTGTAATGAGGCCTCGAATCTAAAATAACTTACGCAATCCCCTCTTAAAGACAATTTCCAAACTAATTTTAAATCTACATTTAAAATGTGTCTTCCAAGCCAGGCATAAAAACAGTGTTTCAAATAATATTTGATCTGAAAATATTTCACTATTCCCATTCACCCTTAATAAAATCATCCCCAACTTTCTGGCTTCTAATTCTAGACTAACTGCTGCTAAGCTACTGTCTCTGGCCAGCACTGAATCATCCGTGCTGCAGTTCCCCTGAATGATCAAACAAAACAGGAAGAAAATAGACAACTGTCAAATAACTATAGTTTTCCAAGGGGCATACAATATGCAGTTTTCCAATAGGGATCTTCACTTTTCCTCCTCAGTTGCTCTGTAATGAGAATGTATTTATTTATTCTGGTCCCTGTCTCTCCCCAGCAGCTCTCTGTCTCTGGAAGTTTCTCCCTGGAAACTCAATCATCCAAGAGTTTCTTCTTTCTCTGTCCTTCGCCCTAGAATACTTCCCTACCAAAACCACCTACCTAACAGACGGCACCAGGTTCAGAGTTTATCCCCTGGTCCAGTAACTAAGGACCAGGTGTTATTATCAAAATAAACATCCTTTATACTACAAGGGAAGTGTGCTGGACTGAGTCAAAGGACAGAGTTCAAGTCTTGGCTCTGGTTCTGTATGTCTTAAATCTTTTTTAGGGAAGTCCACATGATGTAGGGTTGAGTTTTCCACCCTGTGACATGACCCTGTGTTGACACTTGGCAAGGGGATCAAACCAGTCAATCCTAAAGGAAGATATTCCTGAATATTCACTAGAAGGACTGATGCTGAAGCTGAAGCTCCAATATTTTCGCTACCTGATGTGAAGAGCTGACTCATTAGAAAAGACCCTGATGCTAGGAAAGATTGAAGGCAGGAGAAGGGGGAAACAGAGGATTAGATGGTTGGATGGCATTACCGACTAGATGAACATGAGTTTGAGCAAGCTCCGGGAGTTGATGATGGACAGGGAGGCCTGGTGTGCTGCGGTCCATGGGGTCGTAAAGAGTTGGATAGGACTGAGCAACTGAACTGAACTGAGACACTTATCTAGCAAAAAATTATATTCACTCACATAGAAAGTTATGCAAACTAATGTCCTGTTTGTGTGATTCAGTTCAGTTCAGTTTAGTCACTCAGTCGTGTCCGACTTTTGTGACCCCATGAATTGCAGCACGCCAGGCCTCCCTGTCCATCACCATCTTCCGGAGTTCACTCAGACTCACGCCCATCTAGTCTGTGATGCCATCCAGCCATCTGATCCTCTGTCGTCCCCTTCTCCTCCTGCCCCCAATCCCTCCCAGCATCAGTCTTTTCCAAAGAGTCAACTCTTTACATGAGGTTGCCAAAGTACTGGAGCTTCAGCTTTAGCATCATTCCTTCCAAAGAACACCCAGGAGTGATCTTTAGAATGGACTGGTCGTTTGTGTGATTAGGTCACCTCTATTTTGTGTGACCTAATCACCTCTATTGTGCCTTTAACACCTCTCTTTTAACATTGGCTATTCATTTTTTTCCTTTTAGTTGTGGTAAAATACACATTATGAGGTTTTCCATTTTGTTTTTTAAACACGCATTTACTTATATATCTATTTAACTCATTGGGTCTTAGTTGTGGCACTTCTGTTTGTGGATCTTCATGGCACAAGGGCTCTAGCTGTGGCTCAAAGGCTCAGTTGCCCCACAGCACGTGAGATCTCAGTTCCCAGACCAGGGAAGGAGCCCACATCCCTTGCATTACAAGGCAGATTCTCAACCACTGGGCCACCAGGGAAGACCCTTAACTGTTTAATGGTTAAATGCCCTTAACGGTTCAGTGGCATTAAGCTCATTCCCATTGTTGTGCAACTATCACCACCATTCATCCACAGAATGCTTTTCATATTGAAAAACTGAAACTTCACATTCTCCCTGACCCCAGACCCCTCTGGCAACCATGATTCTACTGTCTGTCTCTATGAATTTACTACTCTAAGTACATCATATAATTGAACTCATTCACAGTATGTGTCTTTCTGGCTTGCTTCACTTAGCATAATATCCTCAAGATTCATCAGTGTTGTAGTTTAAAATATAAATGATATTCCATTGTGTTTATACACCACATTTTGTTTTTTCACTCATTCATTGATGAACACTCGGGCTTCTCCCTTTTGTCTATTGCCAAAATTGCTGCTATGAACATGGGTGTCACATTGACTATTCTTCCTTTTCATAAAGAAGTGGTGAGGCTCAAGCATCTTTTTTCTTGTGTGTAGGGGGATAGTTCTAAAAGGTCTTGTAGGTCTTTATAGAATCATTCAACTTCAGCTTCTTCATCCTTACTGGTTGGGGCATAGACTTGTATCTCTGTGATATTGAATGGTTTGCCTTGGAAATGAACAGAGATCATTCTGTCATTTTTGAGATTGCATCCAACTACTGTGTTTTGGACTCTTTTCTTTACTGTTATGACTACTCCATTTTTCCTAAGGGATTCTTGCCTGCGGTAGTAGATATAATGGTCATCTGAGTTAAATTCATCCATTCCAACCCATTTTAGTTCGCTGATTCCTAAAATGTCCATACTAACTCTTGCCATCTCCTGTTTGACCACTTCCAATTTACTGTGATTCATGGAGGTAGGTTCCTATGCAGTATCGTTCTTTACAGCTTCAGACTTTACTTCCATCACCAGTCAACATCCACAACTGGGTGTTGTTTTTGCTTTGGCCTATCTCTTCATTTTTTCTGGAGTTATATGGGGCTTGGGGTCAGGGAGAATGTAAAGTTTCCAGTAGCATATTGAGCACCTACTGACCTGGGGAGTTCATTTTCCAGTGTCTTATCTTTTTGCCTTTTCGTACTGTTCATGGGGTTCTCAAGGCAAGCATACTGAAGTGGTTTGCCATTCCCTTCTCCAGAGGACCACGTTCTGTCAGTACCCTCCACCGTGACCCGTCCATCTTGGTTGGCCCTACACAGCCTGGCTCATGGTGTCACTGAGTTAGACAAGGCCTGGTCCGTGTGGTCAGTTTCATTAGTTTTCTGTGATTGTGGTTTTCATTCTGTCTGCCCTCTGATGGATAAGGAAAAGAGGCTTATAGAAGCTTCCTGATGGGAGAGACTGACTGAGGAGCAAAGGGTTTTGTTCTTATGGGCGGGGCCAAGCTCAGTAAATCTTTAATCCAATGTTCTGTTGAGAAGGACTGCATTCCCTCCCTGTTGTTTGACCTGAGGTCAAACTATGCTGGAGGTAATGAAGATAATGGTGACTTCCTTCAAAAGATCACACTGCCTGCACTCAATGCCCGACGCTGCCGCACGCCACCGATGACCCACACCTCCAATGGAGACTCCTGGACACTGAGCAAGCCTGGGTCGGTCTCTTGTGGGGTCACTGCTCCTTTCTCCTGGGTCCTGGTGCACACAAGGTTTTGTTTGTGCCCTCCAAGACTCTGTTTCCCCAGTCCTGTGTAAGATCTGGCAGCTCTATGGTAGAGATAATGGTGACCTCCAATTGGGCTTATGCCATACCCAGGCCTGCTGCACCCAGAGCCCCTGCCCCTGCCCCTGCAGCAGGCCACTGCTGACCCATACCACCACAGGAGATGCTCAAACACTCAAAGGCAGGTCTGGCTCAGTCTCTGTGGGTTCTCCTGGTGTGCACAAGGTTTTGTTTGAGCTCTCTGAGTGTCTCTATCAGTTATGGGGTTTGATTCTAAATGCACTTTTGTCCTTCCTATCATCTTGCTGGTGCTTCTCCTTTGCCCTTGGACATGGGATATCTCTTTTTGGTGGGATCCAGCATTTTCTTGCAGATAGTTGTTTAGGAGCAAGTTGTAATTTTGGAGTTCTCACAGGAGAAGATGAGCGCACATCCTTCTACTCTGCCATACCAAACCAGAGTGACTGATATTTCTCCCGGCAATCTTGATTCCAGCTTGTGCTTCATCCGGCCCAGCATTTTGCATGGTGTACTCTGCATAGAAGTTAAATAAGCAGGGTGACAATATACAGCCTTGACGGACTCCTTTTTCTATTTGGAACCAGTCTGTTGTTCCATGTCCAGTTCTAACTGTTGCTTCCTGACCTGCATACAGTTTTCTCAGGAGGCAGGTCAGGTGGTCTGGTATTCCCATCTCTTGAAGAATTTTCCACACTTTTTTGTGATCCACACAGACAATAAAGCAGAAGTAGGTGTTTTTCTGGAACTCTCTTGTTTTTTTTTTTTTTGATGATCCGATTCCTCTGCCTTTTCTAAATCCAGCTTGAACATCTGGAAGTTCATGGTTCACATACCATTGAAGCCTGGCTTGCAGAATTTTGAGCATCACTTTGCTAGTGTGTGGGATGAGTGCAATTGTGTGGTAGTTTGAGCATTCTTTCAATTCAGTTCAGTTCAGTCACTCAGTTGTGTCCTACTCTTTGCGATCCCATGAATCGCAGCATGCCAGGCCTCCTTGTCCATCACCAGCTCCCAGAGTTCACTCAGACTCACATCCATTGAGTCAATGATGCCATCCAGGCATCTCATCCTCTGTCGTCCCCTTCTCTTCCTGCCCTCAATCCCTTCCAGCATCAAAGTCTTCTAATGAGTCAACTCTTCACATGAGGTGGCCAAAGTAGTGGAGTTTCAGCTTTAGCATCATTCCTTCCAAAGAAATCCCAGGGTTGATCTCCTTCAATTCTTTGGCATTGCCTTTCTTTGGGAGTGGAATGAAAACTGACCTTTTCCAGTCCTGTGGCCACTGCTGAGTTTTCCAAATTTGCTGGCATGTTGAGTGCAGCACTTTCACAACATCACCTTTTAGGATTTGAAATAACTCAACTGGAATTTCATCACCTCCACTAGCTTTGTTCATACTGATGCTTCCTATGGCCCACTTGACTTCACATTCCAGGATGTCTGGCTCTAGGTGAGTGATCACACTACTGTGATTATCTGGGTCATGAAGATGTTTTTTGTGCAGTTCTTCTCTGTATTCTTGCCACCTCTTCTTAGTATCTTCTGCTTTTAGGTCCATACCGTTTCTGTCCTTTATTGTACCCATCTTTGCATGAAATGCTCCCTTGGTACCTCTAATTTTCTTGAAGAGATCTCTAGTCTTTCCTATTCTATTGTTTTCCTCTATTTTTTGCATTGATCACTGAGGAAGGCTTTCTTATCTCTCCTTGCTATTCTTTGGAACTCTGCATTCAAATGGGTATATCTTTCCTTTTCTTCTTTGCCTTTTGCTTCTCTTCTTTTCTTAGCTATTTTCAAGCCCTCCTCAGACAACCATTTTGCCTTTCGGCATTTCTTTTTCTTGGGGATGGTCTTGATCACTCCATCCTTAACAATGTCACGAACCTCCATCCATAGTTCTCCAGGCACTCTGTTTATCAGATCTAATCCCTTAATTTATCTCTTCCACTGTATAACTATAAGGGATTTGATTTAGATCATACCTAAGTTGTCTAGTCAGTTTCCCTACTTTCTTCAATTTAAGTCTGAATTGGCAATAAGGGGTTCATGACCTGAACCACAGTCAGCTCCCGGTCTTATTTATGCTGACCGTATATAGCTTCTCCATCTTTGGCTGCAACGAATATACTCAATCTGATTTCAGTATTGACCATCTGGTGATGTCCATGTGTAGAGTCTTCTCTTGTGTTGTTGGAAGAGGGTGTTTGCTATGACCAGCTTGTTCTCTTGGCAAAACTCTGTTAGCCTTCGCCCTGCTTCATTTTGTACTCCAAGGCCAAATATGCTTGTTACTCCAGGTATCTCTTGACTGAGGTCCTACTTTTGCATTCCAGATATGCAGATGATACCAACCTTATGGCAAAAAGCAAAGAGGAACTAAGGAACCTCTTGATGAAAGTGAAAGAGGAGAATGAAAAAGTTGGCTTAAAACTCAACATTCAGAAAAGTAAGATCATGGCATCTGGTTCCATCATTTTATGGCAGACAGATGGGGAAACCAGGGAAACAGTGACAGACTTTATTTTTGGGGCCTCCAAAATCACTGCAGATGGTGACTGAAGCCATGAAATCAAAAGACACTTGCTCCTTGGAAGAAAAGCTAGATCAACTTAGCATTAAAAAGGAGACATTGCTTTGCCAACAAAGGTCCGTTTAGTCAAAGCTATGATTTTTCCAGTAGTCATGTATGGATGTGAGAGTTGGACTATAAAAAAAGCTGAGCACTGAAGAATTGATTCTTTTGAACTATTGGAGAAGACTCTTGAGAGTCCCTTGGCCTTGAAGGAAATCCAACTAGTCAATCTTAAAAGAAATCAGTCCTGAATATTCATTGGAAGGACTGATGCTGAAGCTGAAACTGCAACATTTTGGCCACCTGATGCGAAGAACTGACTCATTGGAAAAGACCCTGATGCTGAGAAAGATTGAAGGTGAGAAGCAAAGGGGATGACAGAGGATGAGATGGTTGGATGGCATCACCGACTCAATGGCCATGAGTTTGAGTAAGCTCCAGGAGTTGGTGATGGACAGGGAAGCCCGGTGTGCTGCTGTCCACGGGGTTGCAAAGAGTCGGACACGACTGAGTGACTGAACTGAACTCAACTGCGGCTCAAGCCTGTTTTTAGCGGATTTCTAAGCATCTAGCTGGAATTTAATAATATTTAAGAGCATTGTCTTGTTTTATTGTATTTGTTTTGAATGGTTTTACTTTTTGTGACAAATATACTAGTTTACAAGGGCTACCATAATAGAGGGCCACAAGCTGGATAACTTAAAAAAAAAATTACCTTTTGGTTTTAGAGGCTTGAAGTCCAAAGCCAAGGTGCTGGGAAACCCATGCCCCCTCTAGGACTCAGGATGGGATCCTTCTTTGCCTTCTTCCTAGCTTCCTGTGCTGACTGGCAATCGTGAACAATCCCTGATTTGTAGCTGCATCAGTCCCATCTCTGCCTTCAGCATCACGTGGCCATCTCCACATCATCTCCCTATCTCTGTTTCAGTCTAAATTCCCCTTTTTATAAGGACACCAGTCAGACTGGGTTAGAACCCACCCTATAACCTCACTTTAACTTTATTATCTCTGTAATGACTCCATCTCCAAATAATGTCATATTTGGGTGTCATGGGAACTAGAATATCAATATATTTTGGGGGGGAAGGGTGCAATTCAACCCAGAATATTAAAGAAAACTGGCTTTCCCTTCATATGGTGATACAGAGGAGTACTCAATGGACGTGAGTCTGANAAATCACCAGTCTAGATTCGATACAGGATACAGGATGCTTGGGGCTGGTGCACTGGGATGACCCAGAGGGATGGTATGGTGTGGGAGGTGGGAGGGGGTTCAGGATTGGGAACTCATGTACACCCATGGCGGATTCATGTCAATATATGGCAAAACCAATACAGTATTGTAAAGCAAAATTTAAAAAAAAATTTTTAATAAATAAATAAAAAAGAAACTTTCAAAAGTAAAATAAATAAATAAATAAATACAGTTATATCATTTCTTGCAGTATACACTGTTTAGGAGACATTGTTTTGCTATCCCCTTTGGTCCAAGCATACAGTGTCTGCCTTGAGCACTTGGGGATATTCGATCAAAATGCATTCTAATTTTAAGTATTCTGAGATCAAATAAGTTTCCCCAAAACTAAACATTTAAGTTATATGCCAGCCTGGGTGGGAGGGGACTTTGGAAGAGAACGGATACACGTGTGTGTATGGCTGAGTCCCTTCACTGTCTACCTGAAACTATCACAATATTGTTAATCAGCTATAGCCCAGTACAAAATAAAAAGTTTAACTCTTGAAAAAACAAATTAGACATTTAAAATCTCCTGGTGTTCAAAAGAATTGGGCTAGATATAGAAAGACACAGAAAAATATCCATAGTCTATTGTCTGCTGAAAAATTACATCAATAATACTCTTGATGTTTAATGGTTATGTGAATATATGTCAAAAAAACATTCATGTATATCAACAAGTCAGAAAATATTCTCCAAATTGTTAGCAATGATGATCTGGGGGTTTGGTGCTGAGAATAGGAGGGGGGTGTCAGAGGATTTTCACATTTTAATACACATTTTTATTGAATATATTTATAATATGCAGATATTATGTTTCTACCCTATAAAGATTTTATTTTTAATTACAATCAACTGGGAATTGAGCTTTAGCAGTAACAAAACTAAGTCGAATTTGATAGTTACTTTTTGAAAGTGGGGTCCCTATCACATCAAGGCACTTGAAACTTGTCTGGTTCAACCACGAAAGAATTTGAGGACACCCCNAGGGGGGTGTCAGAGGATTTTCACATTTTAATACACATTTTTATTGAATATATTTATAATATGCAGATATTATGTTTCTACCCTATAAAGATTTTATTTTTAATTACAATCAACTGGGAATTGAGCTTTAGCAGTAACAAAACTAAGTCGAATTTGATAGTTACTTTTTGAAAGTGGGGTCCCTATCACATCAAGGCACTTGAAACTTGTCTGGTTCAACCACGAAAGAATTTGAGGACACCCCCGCCACAACATTTGCCCCAAACTCCCTGAATCCAGAGCTGCCCTCCTCCCCCACCCCAGGACTAAATGTAGGCCTGAAAGGTTTATACAATTAGCACCTCTTTTTTTAATATTTATGGGTGGTTTTTTTTTGAGGTGGGGAGGGCTGCGCTGGGAGTTAGTTGCAGCATGCACAATCTTTAGTTATAGCATGTGGGATCTAGTTCCCTGATCAGGACTCGAACCTGGGCCCTCTGCATTGGGAGCTCAGAGTCTTAGCCACTGGACCATGAGGCAAGTCCCTCAGTTAGCTCTTCTTGAACGGCTAGTGTGTGCTAGAGTTGAAATGCTGTNTGCAGCATGCACAATCTTTAGTTATAGCATGTGGGATCTAGTTCCCTGATCAGGACTCGAACCTGGGCCCTCTGCATTGGGAGCTCAGAGTCTTAGCCACTGGACCATGAGGCAAGTCCCTCAGTTAGCTCTTCTTGAACGGTTAGTGTGTGCTAGAGTTGAAATGCTGTGCAGAACTCCAGAGCAAGTTTTCAGAGGAGAATCACAGTCTCAGCTGACTCAAAATGAAAGGTGGGTCATTTCATTCAGTTTAGGAATGTTGAAATAATTTTAGCTTTTTGGTTTCAGTTTGAATGGTTTATTTTCCCACCTTGGACTTTGTTTCTCTAGAACACGTTTCTGTTCACTAAAGTGGTTACGTTCTCCAGACTCTTTCTAATCTCCCTATCTCTTGGTAAAGTCGCTCCGAAACTTGTCTGATCACAAGAATCACCAGAGATGTTTGCTACAGATCAGATTCCAAGGCTCCAACCCAAAGCTGCTTACTTAGGTTCTCTGAGATACTTTAAAATTACTAGGTGAATCTTATGACCGGGAAGTTCAAAAAGCACTGCCTTAGATGAATATCTAACAGAGTCTTAAGGTTTTCTAACCAGATGAGGCCTAGAAATGGTCTAAACCAGTGGCTCTAAACTCTAGCATTCTGCAGAATCACCTAGAACACACGGTTGCCTGGCTCCACCCCCACTTTCTGATACAGTAAATCTGGAGTGAGACTGAAGAATCTGCCTTTCTAACACATTCTCCTATGATGCAGCTGCTGGTTCAAGGGTGACATTAGCGCTGTAGTCCAGTTGCTTTCAATTTTCTTTAAGTACAAGTCACACAGTAGGAGACACATTTTACACCAGAACCTAGCATTCATACATGTGTTCATCTGAGGAGTTCCACAAAACAATACTTAATTCTTACTACAAGCAATGCACTCTGACATTTTATACTTAATTTTACTTCTTTGTGTGTGTGCTAAGTCACTTCAGGCATGTCTGACTCTCTGCGACACTATGGACCATAACCTGCCAGGCTACTCTGGCAGGAGGAATCCATGGGATTCTCCAGGCAAGAAAATGGGAGTGGGTTGCCATGCTCTCCTCCAGGGGATCTTTCCAACTGAAGGATCGAATCCACATCTCTTATATCTCCTACATTGGGAGGCAGGTTCTTTTACCACTAGCGCCACCTGGGAAGCCCTTTTTTTAAAAGTTCCCTAAATGGCCTGCACAATCCAACAAGAGGTCACAACCAGCAATTTGAAAAAAACCCTGAATGTAGCCTAATCTTGAAAATGTGTAGATCAGTCATCTCCACACTTTTTTTGATCATATGCCATTCACAGAAACACTTTTGAGCATACAGTCCCAAATTTCGTGTATTTATAAATTATATACTTGTACTCTCTTGGTCCACGTATCACTTATTAGTAAAGCTTCATATTTTTCCTTACATTTAAGATAGAAAAAAAAATGTAAATAAAACTTGTAACATTTCTTTCAGCTCCCTAGTGGATCATCTTCACCCAGGCTCCAGGAGGGCATGCTCCACCTTCAAGACTCAGATGCCTGGAGAGATTCAGTGAGCAGGCCAGGGTCACACAGCTGGCTTCCAGTAAGGCAATTCTGGGAAGTTTGTTTTAAAATTCTTTAAAAGTAGGTAGATACTCATTAAATAACAGGACAGCATTAGCTTTCTTTTTGCCCAACTTTTTTTTTTGCCATACTACACAGCTTACACGCTCTTTCTTACCAGAGCAGGAGTTGAACCTGGACCCTTGTCAGTGAACAGAGTCCTAACCACTGGACTGCCAGAGAATTCCCTTTACCACTATTTTATGGGAGATTCTATATTCATGTCTACTAGATATTATAAAATGTTGGGCTGCCAGAAAAATCCCCTGCCTCACATTTTAAATCCTCAAGTGGTACAGGAGGAAATATGAGCACTGTCACATTTTCATCAAAAGGCTGCCAACTTTCCTATGATGTAATGTTACAGAAGCCTCAAAATGTGGTCATTTTCAGTATCTATGAGACGGGCTTTTTTTGAACAATGCAACTGGTTTCAATACCCCCATGACGTTCTAGTCGCGGCGACAACTCTGCCAGACCATCTGCACACCAAGACCCTCAGGGAGAAGTTCTGCTAATTCCACTGCGTCTAGTTTCTGGTAAATAAGGAGAAGTGAGCTGCAGACACAGGGCTATTTCCCCCTCTTTGTGGTAAGCTGTAGTGACTGAAATTGTTGGATCCCTGAAGAAGCAGGAAACAGGGTCTGTTGGTCCCCAGAGGGCAATTTTATCTCTGTTCCTACCACAGAACATCCTCTCCAGGCATAATCAGGCAGTGTGCCTGTGACTCGCTCTGGCTCTCTCTCTCACACACACAAGAGGTTTGACTGGCAACACGGTTCAGAACAGTGATATGGCCACTAGAATGATTATAACTTCCAAATATTATGGCATGAGAAGCCCCAACCTAAAAAATGAGAAAGGAAAGCCAGACATAAGGCTACTTGACTGCTTCTGAATAGTAAATATCTCACCCTCAAAGACAGCACTTATAAAATTACAAAGAGGGAACTTTAAAAACACAAGTGACAGCTTTACATGGGGTGGGGAAATTTTGTCAAGTTGGATAGAAAAAGAAATCTTTTTTTTTTTTAATGACCCATACTTTTTATCAGTTCAGTTCAGTTGCTCAGTCGTGTCCAACTCTTTGCGACCCCATGAACTGTGCATATGTTTTATAATTTTTGTGTATTTAGTTAGGTAGTTACTTATTTGGGGCTGGGCTGGGTCTTCATTGCTGCGTGGCCTTTTCTCTAGTAGCAGCGAGCAGGGGCCAGGGGGCGGGGGGAGGCTCCTCCCTAGCTTCAGTGCACAGGCTTCTCATTGTGGCGGCTTCTCTTGTGGGCAAGTGTGGGCTCTAGAGTGTCCTGGCTTCAGAAGTTGCAGCTCCCAGGCTCTAGAGCACAGGCTCAGTAGCTGTGGTGTATGGGCTTAGTTGCTCCACTGCATGTAGGAGCTTCCCAGATCAGGGATCAAACCCACATCCCCTGCACTGGGAGGTGAATGCCTTATCACTGAGCCACCAGGGAAGCCCAGAAATCTTCATTTTAACATTCAGCTTGGAAGTTTGCAAAGAAAAACAGAGAATCCCTTGTTCAGAAAGGGGGATGCTTGGAGGTTAATCAGGAAAGAGATTGCTGGCCGGGATGGCCGTGGTGCATAGGGACAAGAAGGAGGATCAAAACAATGCTGGCCCCAAGACAGCCAGGCTTGGCTCCCTGTTCTTGCTCACCCTCTAGCCCGACTTTCAACCACCGGTGTTTCACTCTGTGTAGGCCTATCTGTGCCTGCTTTTTCTTTCTTCCTCTTTTTTGGTGAGTGAGGGGCTGCTAGTTTTCCCTAGTTCATCTCACTCACCCTCTAACTGGACATAAGGTAACATGAAAATACGTTTACTTTTGTTAAACTTATTTAAAATATACAAGTTTCAGGACTTCCCTGGTGGTCCAGCAGTTAGGACTCCAGGCTTGCACTGCAGGAGGAGCAGTTCCCATCCCTGGTCAGGGCTCTAAGATCTCTCATGCCCCACAGTGTGGCCAAAAATAAAATATACAGGTTTCCCAATTTTTATTTGAAAAGTCATTGGTTTGATGGACTTCTCTGGTGGTGCAGTTGATGGGAATCCTCCTGTCAATGCAGGGGACACAGGTTCGATCCCTTGTCCAGAAAGATTGCACAAGCCGGGGAGTAACTAAGCCTGGGCACCACAGCTTCAGAGCCCAAGAGCTGCAGCTACTGAGCCCACGTGCTGAAACTACCGAAGCCCACGTGCCTGGAGACCGTGCTCTGCAACAGGAGAAGCCGCTGCAGTGAGAAGCCTGTGCACCACAGCGAAAAGGAGCCCAAGATTGCCACAACTAGAGAAAGCCCTCACGCAGCAATGAAGACCCAGCGCAACCAAAAAGAAATACATACAAATCACTGATTTGAATTCAGTAGGTTCTCTTGGAAAAAATTGTGTTTGTTTTGAATTTGCATGATTTGATTTATAGTTTTATTCTCTAGGAGGTCAGTGGTCACTCTCAAGATAAAACAATTCTCTGTGCCCTTGATTGAGGTTAAGAAATTGAGCCAATTCAGTATAAAGCAGACTTTGCTGCTGCTGCTGTCGCTTCAGTTGTGTCTGACTCTTCGCGACCCCGTGGACTGCAGCCCACCAGGCTCCTCCGTCCATGGGATTTTCCAGGCNTAAAACAATTCTCTGTGCCCTTGATTGAGGTTAAGAAATTGAGCCAATTCAGTATAAAGCAGACTTTGCTGCTGCTGCTGTCGCTTCAGTTGTGTCTGACTCTTCGCGACCCCGTGGACTGCAGCCCACCAGGCTCCTCCGTCCATGGGATTTTCCAGGCAAGACTACCGGAGTGAGTTGCCATTGCCTTCTCCGAGCAGATTTAGGGATTGCCTTAATTAGTTTTGTGTGGTCTCCACCTGGTGGTTGGAAAGTAGAACACAAGCCCTTTCATGGAACTGGAAGAAAAAAACTGGACTCCTTCTAACTCCTCCCTGCAAACACAGAATCCACAAACAATGGCCTCTGCCAGTGTTTCTTTAGCGTCAGCCTCCCTGCTGAATTGTAAGCTTCATGAAGGCAGAAACTGGTTTTTGCTTGTTCACAGCTGTTTCCTCCGGGTACAGTCCTGTACCTATAGTAAATGAAAGAATAGATCAGGACCAAACCAATAGGTGAAAAGCACTTCATACACTTTAATTTCCGATGTCTTTACTTGCCTACCTATTGCTCTTGGTTTCTACCGTTTTTCAGTCACTCACTCACGTCTGACTCTTTTGCGACCTCATGGACTGTAGCCCACCAGGCTCCTCTGTCCATGGGATTTTCCGGGCAAGAATACTTGAGTGGGTGGCCATTTCCTCCTCCAGGGGATGTTCCTGACCCAGGGAATGAACCCACATCTCCTGCATTGAAGGCGGATTCTTTAGCATTGAGCCACCAAGGAAGCCCTGTTTTGTTTGTTTTTAATATACCATAATTATACTTGCCATATAGTCTTTCTTCATGTTTTAATATTGCAGAGAAATCCAAATAAGGCATGCACCCTAATGGAGGCCCGTGTTCACTGTCACCTAGGAGGCAGCTGTGACGTGGTTGCCATCGCCTGTGGACTGGAGTACTTGGTCATGGCTATGCATGTGATCCTCTCCTCTGTCGGGCTGTGTGCACTGTCCTATCGGATATGTCCAGCTTTACTGCCCTTTACAATGTCTTCAAAGTGTCTACTCTATGACTCAATATTGAAACAGAAAGTCATTGCACACGAAGAAAGCCTTCAGAGCACAGGTGTGGTACTTAGGTTTGATATTTGTAAAGTACATATATGTTGTTGAAGGAACTCTATGGTTTTTTGTTTCTTTCTGCAAAGCAGAAAACAAGTGCTTTATGAGACCTAAGAAGCAAGATAGCCAAGAGTAGATGAGGAGGAATTACCTTTTGTTATGGAGATATATGTAAAAGATTGCCTACCAAGTTGCTACGCAAGAAGTGGTGTGCAACCAGTAGCCTCAGCAGTATCTGGATTTTATTAGAAATGTAGACCGTTAACGCAGAGAACAGACTTGTGGACACAGTTGGGGAAGGAGAGGGTAGGAGGAATTGAGAGAGTAGCATTGAAAAAATATGTATTACCATATGTAAAACAGATCGTGAAGGAGAAGTTGCCATAAAATACAGGAAGCCCAGCCTGGTACTCTGCGACAACACAGAGGGGCGGGAAGGGTAGGGGAGGCAGGTTCAAAAGGGAGGGGGCATATGTATACTTATGGCTGATTCACTTTCTTGTATGGCAGAACCATCATAACATTTTAAACAATTAATCCTCCAATTTAAAAAAATTGGATATATATACTGCTTAAAAAAGAAAGAAATGCAGATTGTTAGCCCATCCCAGACCCACTGAATCAGAATCTACATTTTAACAAGACTCCCAGGTGATTCATATGACAAGTCAAGTTTGAAAAGCTCTGCCTGATATATCCAGAGAAGGCAATGGCACCCCACTCCAGTACTTTTGCCTGGAAAATCCCATGGACAGAGGAGCCTCGTAGGCTGCAGTCCACGGGATCGCACAGAGTCGGACACGACTGAAGCGACTTAGCAGCAGCAGCAGCAGCAACCTGATATATGGAAAGCCAAGAAATGCACCTGAATAAATCTGGAGCCTTTGCGGAATCCTTCAGAAGAGATGAAAGACATGAGAGATTAAGAACTATCGCCTAAGAACCTCAGCTGAGACACTGTGTCATAGTTCAACTGGCAGAATTCTTTTTTGTTCTTAATGATACATAAAGTTCTTTCCACAATTGGGTGCAGTTGGACTTGAATTTGGAGAAGGCGATGGCACCCCACTCCAGTACTCTTGCCTGCAAAATCCCATGGACAGAGGAGCCTGGTGGGCTATAGTCCATGGGGTTGCGAAGAGTCGGACATGACTGAGCGACTCCACTTTCACTTTTCACTTTCATGCATTGGAGAAGGAAATGGCAACCCACTCCAGTGTTCTTGCCTGGAGAATTCCAGGGGTTGGGGAGCCTGGTGGGCTGCTGTCTATGGGGTCACACAGAGTCGGACACGACTGAAGTGACTTAGCAGCATAGCAGGACTTGAAATAACAGTCGTATTGGTTCAAGACCTTTCTTTTGCTCTAAATTACTATGGTTATGGATGTGGAGACCCAAGAGGAGTGAATTTGTCACAATTTATAGTCATTCAAGCAGTAAGCTCTCAAATCAATAATGTTTTTCAGTTCCAGCTCTTGGGAAAGCCCAGTTTAAAGCATCAGTGGAGCAGAGACAAAGTGTCCTTCTCTGGGAAGAAGAAATGTAATAACCCATATCTCCACAGGTGATTGAAGTGCATGAAAAAAAATACTACAGTGGCTGAAAACTGGTTCAAAAGGAGGTGAACTAAAAGAGAAATAATATGCAAGAGAACTCTTCATTTTGAGAGGTAAATTTTTTTTACATTTTTTTCAGTTAAACATTTTTTGTATCCTTCATTCTTCATCATTCTGGCCCACAGTGGGGACAGAAAGTAAAAATGAATAGAACTGGGGAGAAATACAACAACTGGCTCAATATTAACACCACCAATTGTTTTTCTTAAGCATCTCTGAGTTTTTAGAGGTTCACCCATAAGTAAATGCAAAATATATGCCAGTATACTCATCGCAAACTGTTAAATATGTTACTTGATATCATAGAGATTAATTTAAACCCTTGGGCTCTGGAACTATCAAGGTCCATAGCCCCAGCATTCACAGTGTGACTTGGGGAAAAGTAGCTAATTTCTCAGTGACTCCTCATTTGAAAACAAGAAAAACAAAAGTTGCTTTAAACACAAAATACGTAAAGTGCTGAGAATAGTGTCTTGTTGGGTATAATACATGGCAAATAACTGTGAGATGTGGTTCTGATATTAATATTATCATCATTGAGCTTTAATTCTAAAGTGTAGTCCCTAGACCAGAAGCACTGGCATCAGCTGAGAATCTGTTAGAAATGCAAATTCTGAGCCCCACTCAGACTTACTCAACTGGGAGTCATGCCCGCAAGAGTTTGTTTCAATATGCCCTCCAGATGATCTGACACGGTCTACAGTTTGCAGACACCTGCCCTTTGGAAATGGTGATCTAAAGTTTGGGTTCCTGACTCTTTTAGCTATTATGAAAAGAGCCAGTGGGAGTACCAAGTTGATGTATAATCTTGTGCAGACCCACTCTGAAAAGGCTTGTATCACTGTACTTAAAGTGGAGCAAGCCATTGATTGAAGAGCAGGTTGTGGTAGGGATCAGACTACACAAAAAAGAGAAGCCAAATGAACAGGAAAGCAAAGTCCCAAACAAGATACTCAAAGCACAGCTAGAGGAACAGCTTGGATACAGGACATCTGCTGCAGTGAACAATCAGGACCAATAAGGCAAAATAAGGCAAAGATGAAATGGCCAGAGATGGCAGGGTGGCCAGGGTACAAAATACCACACTTCCTTTGGGTACAGTGAGACCCTGGGAGCCACTGTGAATTCTGTTTAGTTGTTCCTTGGGGACAGGTGCCTTTAAAAACCTGGATCACTGAGACTTCCTGGTAGTCCAGTGGTTGAGCATCTGCCTGCCAATGCAGTGAACGCGGGTTCCATCCCTGGTCTGGGACGATTCCATATGCCGAGGGGCATCTAAGCCTGTGAGCCACAACTACTGAGGCTGCGCTCTAGAGCCCCGTGCTCCTGGACAAGAGAGACTGCCACAATGCGAAGCCCATACACCGCAACAGAGTGGACACACCTCTCCGCAACTGGAGAAAGCCCATGCACAGCAACAGAGACCCAGCACAGCCAGAAAGAAAGTAAATCAATTAAGGAATTTAAAAACTCTAGGTTACTGACCGTCAAGACATTGACAAGGTCTGTGGCTAACTACCAAGTCTGCTGTTTGTTACCTGACAAATTTCCCTCTTGGATATTTGGAGCTACATTTCTTGGCCATTTGACCTTAGGCTTTGGCTGCTGCTATTCTTTTGATGCATCTGATTTTTATTTGCTTCTCTTATTGAACTTTAGATATAATTGAGGAGTAGACTTGCCAGTGCAGGAGATGCAGTTTCAATTCCTGGGTGGGGAAGATCCCCTGGAAAAGAAAATGTATCCTTGCCTGGGAAATCTCATGGACAGAGGAGTCTGGAGGGCTGCAGTCCATGGGGTCACAGAAGTGTCACATACGCTTTAGCAACTGAAAACAACGAGTAGATTCGAAACTCAAAGTCACATGTCCAAATACTGCTTTTTCATTTTTTGTAGTCTTAGAGAAAATTTTGCTTTGTAGCATGTCAGTTTCACTAAAAGGAATTGAAAAGTGTCTCTAACCCTTTACTCTTATCCCTTCTTACTGACCCAAGTCAGGAATAACCCTCTTTCCTTATCTCCTGTTAGATCTGAAAATTACAAGGATTAAAACATAAATCACAGAAGACTATTAAAATGCCTATCTGATTAAACTGATCACACAGTATTTTACAAATATGTAGTCTTTCATAAAGTCTCAACTAAAAAATCTTTATCTCTGATAAGTGGCTATATTCGATGCTACTTCATAACCCTTTATTTTGTTCTCAGCTGAATTATCCCACACTAGCCAAGTGATTCATATTTTGTTAGACATTAGGCACCAAAGAACTGGGGACCATACAAGTAGGGTAATGCAAGTGATTAGAGGGTCACAAAATCTAACACAATGTTCTAAAGACTTCTTTCTAAAACTGTATAGTCACTTAGAATAAATACACAAATACCAAAAATGGTCCATTATCCCTTCTATTTACTTTTCCTCCAAAATATACATTGTCTTCAAGTCACAAACATATTTAATATTTCCTGATGGCTCAGGTGGTAAAGAATTCACCTGCAAGGCAGGAGACCCAGGTATGATCCCTGGGTCCAGAACTACAACTCCAGGCTACCCACTCCAGGACTCTTGCCTGGGAAATCCCATGGACAGAAGAGCCTGATGGGCTACAGTTCAGGGGATCACAAAGAATCATACACGACTGAGTGACTAACACACACACACATAACAAAAATACTACAAAAGGTTAAAAGGTAGAAGTGGTTGAATGGATAAACAAAATGTGGTATATATATGCAATGGATATTCAGTTCAGTTCAGTTCAGTTCAGTCGCTCAGTCATGTCCGACTCTTTGCGACCCCATGGACCGCAGCACACCAGGCCTCCCTGTTCATCACCAACTCCCGGAGTTTACCCAAATTCATGTCCATTGAGTCGGTGATGCCATCCAACCATCTCATCCTCTGTTGTCCCCTTCTCCTCCTGCCCTCAATCTTTCCCAGAATCAGCGTCTTTTCGAATGAGTAAGGTCTTCNGGTGTTGGAGAAGACTCTTGAGAGTCCCTTGGACTGCAAGGAGATCCAACCAGTCCATCCTAAAGGAAATCAGTCTTGAATATTCACTGGAAAGATTGATGCTGAAGCTGAAGCTCCAGTACTTTGGCCACCTGACGCAAAAAGTTGACTCATTGGAAAAGATCCTGATGCTGGGGAAGATTGAAGGTGGAAGGAGAAGGGGAGGATGAGATGGTGGATGGTATCACTGACTTGATGGCCATGAGTTTGAGTAAGCTCCAGGAGTTGGTGATGCACAGGAAAGCCTGGCATGCTGAAGTCCATGGGGTCGCAAAGCATCAGATATGACTGAGCGACTGAACTGAACTGACTGATGAGAGTAGTCTTCACTGAAAAAACACTAAAAAATCCAAGGTTGTGTTTTAAAAATTTTTTATTCATGACGCTAGTGAAAGAATGGTAAGGCAGACTTCAAAGCTATGTCTACATGTGTACGGAACTCTGCAATAGTGTTTTGCAGCAGGAGAGAGATAGGGTTCAACTTCAAATGCAATAAGGAAAAGTGGGAATTTGAAGCCAAGGAACAGGGTGGGGATCAGTGAATAGAAAATAACTAAGAGGGAACATAGCAGTAAGGGGGACTCTGGCTAAACTGCACTGGCAGGATTCTTGTGGAAGGCAAGTCAGTGTGATCAGGTATCATCTGGATGGTGGAGGAAAAGGAACCTGATCAGCTATTGTGGATGAAGGAGTATGGCTAAAGCAACTTGGCAGGATTCCTGCTGAAATCCAACAATGAAAAGGCAAACACAGAAGCCCAAAAGTTGGGGCAGTTGATAAGTTTAAGCTGCTACATCAATATAGACTAGGTCCTTAAACAAGACCATTATTTCCCAAGGTTCTAAAATCTAACAAATCCAAGATCAAGGTGCTGACAGATTTGACATCTGGTGAGGACCCACTCACCACATCTAGTGAGGGCAACCTGTGAGAAGCTCCAGCAAGATGGTAGGTGCTGGAGCGGCGGCTGCACGGCACTGGAGCAGCAGCCCTGTGGCGATCGAGTGACTTTGAGGAGATAACGCATGTCCAGGGGCAAAGAAGAAGCCCCAGCAAGATGGTAGGAGGGGCAAAATCACATTTAGAATCAAACCCCATAGCTGCCAGAGACATTCAGAGGGCTCAAACAAACCTTGTGTGCACGAGGATCCAGAAACCCCACAGAGACTGAGACAGAACTGCGCTCGAGTGTCTCCTGTGGAGGTACGGGTCAGCAGTGGACTGCTGCAGGCATAGGGGCTCTGGGTGCAGTAGACCTGGGTATGGCATAAGTCCTCTTGGAGGAGGTCACCATTAACCTCACCATAGAGCAACCAGAACTTACATAATACTGGGGAAACAGACTTTGGGAGGGCACAACAAAACCATGTGTGCACCAGGACCCAGGAGAAAGGAACAGTGACCCCACAAAAGACTGAACCCGACTCACCTGTCCAGGAGTCTCCGGCAGAGGCATGGGTTGGCAGTGGCCTGCTGCAGGGCAGAGTGCAGCAGTGCATGCATGGGACCTTTTGAAGGAGGTCGCTGTTATCTTCATTGCCTTCACCATAGTTTGGCCTTCAGGTCAAATAACTGGGAGGAAACACAGTCCCACCCAGCAACAGAAAATTGGATTAAAGATTTACTGACCATAGCCCCGCCAAGCAGAACAAGACCAAGTTTCCCCCTCAGTCAGTCTCTCCCACCAGGAAGTTTCCATAAGCCTCTTATCCTTCTTCATCAGAGGGCAGACAGGCTGAAAACCACAATCACAGAAAACTAACCAATCTGATAACATGGTCCACAGCCTTGTCAAACTCAATGAAACTATGAGCCGTGCCGTGTAGGGCCACCCAAGACGGAAGGGTCATGGTGGAGAGTTATGACAAAATGTGGTCCACTGGAAAAGGGAGTGGCAAACCACTTCAAATTCATGCCTTGAGAATCCCATGAATAGTATGAAAGGCAAAAAGATAGGACACTGAAAGATGAACTCCCAGGTCTATAGGTGCCCAATATGCTACTGGAGATCAGTGGAGAAATAACTCCAGAAAGAATGAAGGGATGGAGCCAAAGCAAAAACAATACTCAGCTGTGGATGTGGCTGGTGATAGAAACAAGGTCCAGTGCTGTAAAGAGCAATATTGCATAGGAACCTGGAATGTCAGGTCCATGAATCAAGGCAAATTGGAAGTGGTCAAACAGGAGATGGCAAGATGGAACGTCGACATTCTAGGAATCAGTGAACTAAAATGGACTAGAAACTCAGATGACCATTATATCTACTACTGCAGGCAGGAATCCCTTAGAAGAAATGGAGTAGCCGTCTTGATCAACTAAAGAGTCCGAAATTCAATACTTGGATGCAATCTCAAAAATGACAGAATGATCTCTGTTCATTTCCAAGGCAAACCATTCAATATCATAGTAATCCAAGTCTATGCCCCAACCAGTAATGCTGAAGAAGCTGAAGTTGAACGGTTCTAAGAAGACCTACAAGACCTTTTAGAACTAACACCCAAAGAAGATGTCCTTTTCATTTTAGGGGACTGGAATGCAAAAGTAGGAAGTCAAGAAACACCTGGAATAACAGGCAAATTTGGCCTTGGAGTACAGAATGAATCAGGGCAAAGGCTAACAGAGTTTTGCCAAGAGAACGCACTGGTCATAGTAAACATCCTTTTCTAATAACACAAGAGAAGACTCTACACATGGACATCACCAGATGGTCAACACTGAAATCAGATTGATTATATTATTTGCAGCCAGATTTGGAAAAGTTCTATACAGTCAGCAAAAACAAGATTGGGAGCTGACTGTGGCTCAGATCATGAACTCCTTATTGCCAAATTCAGACTTAAATTGAATAAATTAGGGAAAACCACTAGGCCATTCAGCTATGACCTAAATGAAATCCCTTACAATTACACAGTAGAAGTGACAAATAGATTCAAGGGATTAGATCTGATAGACAGAGTGTGTGAAGAACTATGGATGGAGGTTTGTGACATTGTACAGGAGGCAGTGATCAAGACCATTCCCAAGAAAATGAAATGCAAAAAGGCAAAATGGTTGTCTGAGGAGGCCTTACAAATAGCTGTGAAAAGAAGAGAAGTGAAAGGCAAAGGAGAAAAGGAAAGATATACCCACTTGAATTCAGAGTTCCAAAGAAAAGCAAGGAGAGATAAGAAAGCCTTCCTCTGGGATCAGTGCAAAGAAATAGAGGAAAACAACAGAATGGGAAAGACTAGAGATCTCTTCAAGAAAATTANAAGAAGAGAAGTGAAAGGCAAAGGAGAAAAGGAAAGATATACCCACTTGAATTCAGAGTTCCAAAGAACAGCAAGGAGTTATAAGAAAGCCTTTCTCAGTAGTCAGTGCAAAGAAATAGAGGAAAACAATAGAAAGGGAAACACTAGAGATCTCTTCAAGAAAATTAGAGATACGAAGGGAACATTCATACAAAGATGGGCACAGTAAAGGACAGAAATAATGTGGACCTAAAAGAAGCAGAAAATATTAAAAAGAAGTCGCAAGAATACACAGAACTATACAAAAAAGATCTTCATGGCCCAGATAACCACGATGGTGTTATCACTCACCTAGTGCCAGCCATTTTGGAGTGCGAAGTCAGGGGGGTCTTAGGAAGCATCACTATGAATAAAACTAGAAGTGATGAAATTCCAGTTGAGCTATTTCAAATTCTGAAAGATGATGCTGTGAAAGTGCTGTGCTCAATATGCCAGCAAATTTGGAAAACACAGCAGTGGCCACAGGACTGCAAATGGTCAGTTTTCATTCCAATCCCGAAGAAAGGCAATGCCAAAGAATGCTCAGATTACCACACAATTGCACTCATCTCACACACTAGAAAAGTAATGCTCAAAATTCTCCAAGCCAAGCTTCAACAGTACACAAAAAGTGAACTTCCAGTTGTTTAAGCTGGATTTAGAAAAGGCAGAGGAATCAGAGATCAAATTGCCAGCAATCTGCTGGATCATCAGAAAAGTGAGTGAGTTCCAGAAAACCATCTACTTCTGCTTTATTGACTATGCCAAAGCCTTTGACCATGTGGATCACAACAAACTGTGGAAAATTCTTCAAGCTATGGGAAGACCAGACCAGCTTACCTGCCTCCTGAGAAGTCTATATGCAGGTCAAGAAGCAACAGTTAGAAGTGGACATGGAACAACAACTGGTTCCAAATTGGAAAAGGAGTACGTCAAGGGTGTATATTGTCACCCTGCTTATTTAACTTATATACAAAATACATCATGAGACACACTGGACTGGTTGAAGAACAAGCTGGAATCAAGATTGCCAGGAGAAATATCAATAACCTCAGATATGCATATAACACCAAAGAGCTAAAAAGCCTCTTGATGAAAGTGCATGAGGAGAGTGAAAAATTTGGCTTAAAAGTCAACATTCAGAAAATGAAGATCATGGCATCTGGTCCTATCACTTCATGGCAAATAGATGGGGAAACAATGGAAACAAAGACAGACTTTATTTTTTAGCACTCCAAAATCACTGCAGATGGTGACTGCAACCATGAAATTAAAAGACGCTTGCTTCTTGGAAGAAAAGTTATGACCAACCTAGACAGCACATTAAAAAGCAAGCACATTAAAAAGCAAACACATTACTTTGCCAACAAAGATCCATCTAGTCAAAGCTATGGTTTTTCCAGTAGTCATGTATGGATGTGAGAGTTGGACTATAAAGAAAGCTGAGCATTGAAGAATTTATACTTTTGAACTGTGATGTTGGAGAAGACTCTTGAGAGTCCCTTGGACTGCAAGGAGATCCAACCAGTCCATCCTAAAGGAGATCTGTCTAAATATTCATTGGAAGGACTGATGCTGAAGCTGAAGCCCCAGTACTTTGGCCACCTGACGCGAAGAGCTGACTCATTTGAAAAGACCCTGATGCTGAGAAAGATTGAAGGTGGAAGGAGAAGGGGACGACAGAGGACGAGATGGTGGATGGCATCACCGACTTGATGGCTATGAGTCTGAGTAAACTCTGAGAGTTGGTGATGGGCAGGGAAGGCTGGCATGCTGTAGTCCATGGGGTCGCAAAGCATCAGACATGACTGAGCAACCGAATCGAACCAAATTGAGGGCCCTCTTCTTCCTTCATAGAAGACTATCTTCTCACTGTGTCCTCATGGTGGTAAAATGTGAGGGAGCTCTCTGAGGCCTCTTTTAATGGGCACTAATCCCATTTCCAAGAGTTCCACTCTCATGTCCTAATGACCTTCCAAAGACCCACACCTCCTTATACCGTCATGTTGGGGATAAGAATCTCAACACAGGAATTGGGAGGAGACACAAACATGTAGTCCACAAGAGAGTTCAGAGAGGCCTCATTAAAGTTTGGTTAAAGAAAGACTCTTAATCTATTAAAGTATATTTGGAAATAGCAAGAAAGATTATTGGGGGAGTTCCATTACGGTCCAATGGTTAAGAATCCACCTGCCGGTGCAAAGGACATGAATTCAGTCTGTGGTCTAGGAAGATTCCACATGCTATGGGGCAACTAATCCCACTCACTGCAGCTAAGGAGCCCATGCTCCCTAGAGCCTGTGCCTGCAACAAGAGAAGCTCCTGTAATGAAAAGCTGGCACACCACAACTCGAGAGTAGCCCCCACTTGCTGCAACTGAAGAAAGCCCGTGTACACCAATGAAGACCCAGTGAAGCCAAAAATAAAGAAGATTACTAGGACTCTCCAATGAAAAACTGGCATATTTAGAGCCTANTGAAGAATTTATACTTTTGAACTGTGATGTTGGAGAAGACTCTTGAGAGTCCCTTGGACTGCAAGGAGATCCAACCAGTCCATCCTAAAGGAGATCTGTCTAAATATTCATTGGAAGGACTGATGCTGAAGCTGAAGCCCCAGTACTTTGGCCACCTGACGCGAAGAGCTGACTCATTTGAAAAGACCCTGATGCTGAGAAAGATTGAAGGTGGAAGGAGAAGGGGACGACAGAGGACGAGATGGTGGATGGCATCACCGACTTGATGGCTATGAGTCTGAGTAAACTCTGAGAGTTGGTGATGGGCAGGGAAGGCTGGCATGCTGTAGTCCATGGGGTCGCAAAGCATCAGACATGACTGAGCAACCGAATCGAACCAAATTGAGGGCCCTCTTCTTCCTTCATAGAAGACTATCTTCTCACTGTGTCCTCATGGTGGTAAAATGTGAGGGAGCTCTCTGAGGCCTCTTTTAATGGGCACTAATCCCATTTCCAAGAGTTCCACTCTCATGTCCTAATGACCTTCCAAAGACCCACACCTCCTTATACCGTCATGTTGGGGATAAGAATCTCAACACAGGAATTGGGAGGAGACACAAACATGTAGTCCACAAGAGAGTTCAGAGAGGCCTCATTAAAGTTTGGTTAAAGAAAGACTCTTAATCTATTAAAGTATATTTGGAAATAGCAAGAAAGATTATTGGGGGAGTTCCATTACGGTCCAATGGTTAAGAATCCACCTGCCGGTGCAAAGGACATGAATTCAGTCTGTGGTCTAGGAAGATTCCACATGCTATGGGGCAACTAATCCCACTCACTGCAGCTAAGGAGCCCATGCTCCCTAGAGCCTGTGCCTGCAACAAGAGAAGCTCCTGTAATGAAAAGCTGGCACACCACAACTCGAGAGTAGCCCCCACTTGCTGCAACTGAAGAAAGCCCGTGTACACCAATGAAGACCCAGTGAAGCCAAAAATAAAGAAGATTACTAGGACTCTCCAATGAAAAACTGGCATATTTAGAGCCTACCTTTTCAGGTTACCTGATTCTAGCCATTCATTGCTTTTTTACCTATTTTACAAGTCTGTAAATTATGGGTAAATGATAGAAATGCAAGGAAAGTCTTGTCTAGAGACATAAATGTATTCTGTCTGATGGATGTTTAACCAACTTTTCTCCTCCCCATGGAAAAAGTCAGTTGCCCTATTCATTTGTAAATTCATTTCAACATTACTTTTTCCATTTAAGTTTGTGTTTCTTGACTTCCTATTTGAAATGGTTAGCATCTTACATTCCTCTTCATTAATAACAGATTAAATAAATCTTAAACACATATTTATATTCTATCTAAATAAGAGTTATGATTTTAGGCCTTTTTGAAAATCGTACCTTAATAATGTCAAACTTCCCAATTCCAATAAGAGTGCTGGAAAAATCTAGCCTCCCATCAAAGACCTGCTAAATAAAATATAACAATACTCTCCCTAAGCAAGTGGCTAAACTCGCAGATTATAACGGAGAATTCCTAAGTGCCAATATAAAGAAGGAATGGAAAACCAAGGTAGTAAACACAGGAGATAATTCTGTGGCTATTCTAGAAGTGACAAAGGGACTAGAGACAAACCTTTGTTTCTCAAGGATTGAGGGAGGAATGTAGTAAGTAAATGGAGCCCTTTTAAGGTCTATGCCCTCAGTGACAGAGTGGATCAGAATGAAATGTGTCCACCAAGTCAGCAAGATGTCAAGGAGGCTTGTCTGTCCCTGCTCTAGACTCTGGTTAAAAGCCCATGTGGGAAATTCCCTGGTGGTCCAGTGGTTAAGACTTAGAGCTTCCACTGCAAGGGCCGTGGGTTTGATCCCTGGTCAGGGAACTAAAATCCTGCATACCATGAAGCACAATCAAAAAAAGAGAAAAGATTTTTTTTTTTAAGTTTAGATTTTTACTTATTTTTGTTTGTTTGTTTGTATAGAATTGTAAAACCCTGGGCTTAATACCTCATTCAGTTTTGATGTAAGAATTTCATGATTCAAGAACTCAATGCCCATTGCCACCCCAGCTGAACAATTAATATAAAATACTGTGAAATTAATGATATCTGCCAGCTCTGCTCTTTTCTGGAATAATGTTTTTACACCACAGACCACTATTTTCACAGAAAACACAACCCCCACTAAAGATGTGAAAGTAAAAATCACTCAGTCATATCTGACTCTTTGTGACCCCATGGACTCCATGGAATTCTCTAGGCCAGAACACTGGAGTGGGTAGCTGTTTCCTTCTCCAGGGGATCTTCTCAAACCGGGATCAAACCCAGGTCTCCCAAATTGCAGGTGGATTCTTTACCAGCTGAGCCACAAGGGAAGCCCAAGAATACTGCAGTGGGTAGCCTATAGCCTATCACTTCTCCAGGGGATCTTCCTGACCCAGGAATTGAACTGGAGTCTCCTGCATTGCAGGTAGATTCTTCACCAGCTAAGCTATCTGACTCAGCTGGTAAAGAATCCACCTGCACCAAGCACGAAGAGTTCGCTACATTACCATGATGAAGATGAGAATACACAGTTCAAGTACCCGCTGGGGAGAGACGTCCCTGACGCTGTTCACTACATGGGAAAGAGGGCTGGGTCACCTGACTTGGGTCCCAGTTTGGAACTTCGCAGGCCTTTGATCAAAGACACCACCACAGACAATACACAAGAACAAGTCCCTGCTATCGTTTCCTCCAGGAAGACTCCAGGACTTCAAGTTAGAAATCAGTCAATATGCGGTGCACCAGCACTGAACATTTTGGTTAGCAGAGATCCAGTCAGACTCTCCAGTCTGACAGCAGCTCAGAACTCAAACAAGTCTGTTGTACCTGCTGGGAACAAGGTTCAGGAGTGAGCTGGTGGAGCATCTCTTTTCTTGGAACACAGGAACCGTGAAATGTTTCTGCCGGTACCTTCATTCTGCACACCGTCTTCACTCCACACAGAACAAGACAGCTGATGAGAACCAGAGGCCAACCACATGGATAACTGGTCCAGCCTCAAATGGAACTGTATTGGCCCCTGGGAAGCCTTAGCTCTCACCTGTGAAGCTGCGAAATAACCAATGCGNAAAAAAAAAAAAAAAAAAAGAATCCACCTGCAATTTAGGAGACCTGGGTTCGATCCCTGGGTTGGGAAGATCCCTGGAGAAGGAAATAGCTACTCACTCCAGTATTCTGGCCTAGAGAATTCTATGGAGTCCATGGGGTCACAAAGAGTTAGACACGACTGAGTGACTTTCCCTTTCAAGCTATCAGGGAAGCCCCCACTAAAGATGAATTAAATCTAAAAACTTTGTTAAAGCATAAGGAAATATTCCACCATAAGTGAGTCCGTGAATACAAGTACCAGAACTGGCTTTAATTAAAAAGATAAGCTAGGGACTTCCCTGGTGGTCCAGTGGTTAAGAATCTGTCTTCTAATGCAGGGGACATGGATTTGATCCCTAGTCAGGGAACTAAGATCCCACAGGCCGCGGGCAACTGAGCCTGAGCGCCACAGTGACTAAGCCTATCTGAAAGTCCGAAACTACTGAGCCTTCAAGCTGCCACTACTGAAGCCCTCACACTCTAGAGCCCTGTGTCCCCCAACAAGAGCAGCTGCTGCAAGGAGAAGCCCTCACACTGCAACTAGAGAAAGCCCATGCACAGCAACAAAGACCCAGCACAGCCATAAATAAATAAACATTTAAAAATAAAATTATTTTAAAATAAATTTTAGGGCCTGTGATTATCACAGATTATATGTAAATCTCTAGTTTTGATTAGTCTGGGCAGTGATCACTAGCTTTTTGTATGTACCAGCTACTTTGATTCCCTCTCAAGATTTTGATAAAATTCCAGAGAGGCAGAAACCTGCATTTTATCTCACAAAGCATGGCAATTTTTTTCATATTTAATAGATTTGTTTTACTAATTTTGACCAAGTATATTATTTTTATAGTCTTATGTCACCAGCATAAAGAATTCAACAAAAAGCCATTTCCAAATACAGTTATGAACATTTGGGTCTGAATCTGTAAGATTAGCAGTTGCAAAAATTGAACACTGGATGGCACCCAATCATCATCAAAAATATAACTATAGTCTTTTAATGTGTGGAAATTTTCACACGCAAAGAAATTTTCTGTTCAATATTTTGGTGAACATAAAGTTTCATCATTTTTTCCTTTGGAAATAATTTCAAAGTTGTAAAATTTTGCAAATATAAATATAGTACCAAAACAGTCATATAGTCTTTACACTAATTTCTCTAGTGTGAACATTGTACATCATTCACTTGTATCATTCTCTCTCATTCTAATAATTTTTTCTTGTTTTTGTTCCTATTGTTTAGTCACTGTCTTGTGATACCATGGCTGTATCCCACCAGGCTCCTCTGTCCATGGAATTCTCCAGGCACAAATACTGGAGTGAATTGTCATTTCTAGAGGCTATCCAGAGGATCTTCCCAACCCAGGGACTGAATCCATGTCTGTGCATTGCAGGAGGATTCTTTACCGCTAAGCCTCCTGAGAAGCCCTAATTGTTTCTACCTAACTATAATTATATTCCTATACTATTTGCAGAAAAGTTACATACATAGGAGTCTTTACCCTTGAATATTCTAGTGTGTACTTCCTGATAATAGAGTTATTCAAAAGAGTCTCTCTTTTGATGGTATTTAGAAAAATTTTCATAGTACAAAACATTAAGATAAACATTTTTCCCAAAAGCTTCACACACTGTAGGTTTTGTGTGCTTTATGTGTACTTAAATTATAGTTTAGAAATTTAAAAAGTTTTATACTAACTTCTACAAAAAACCCTACTCAAGTATATCCCTAAGCTAGGAGGAAACAAAGAAACTAAACTTAATGGGAAAATGGTCTCCAATTCCTGAAGAAAAAAATGACTTGGGTAAAAATTATAGCAAAGAAAATGTCATGCTGCTGAGATTAATTTTATTCATAAAAAATCCCAGAAATTCCAAATCCCAACAACCCATTAGAAGGCAGGAAGAGAAGTTAAATATATGCAAAATAAAGTAATTTGTAAGTGAGTAAAGTTAAAATACATGGTAAAGAGAAAACAATAAATATGACAGTAGAAATAAATCTTAAAATGTCACTAATAATAAGTGTAAATAAAACAGGTTTTTAAAAGAACTACATAAAAACATATTCAAATTTCAGGTATATGTTATTTAAAATAGATACTTTAAACAGAATAACATAGAAAGATTGAAAAAGAAAATAGACACTGCATAAACAGCACCCAAAAGGAAAGTGAATATATATATGAATGCTGCTAAGTCACTTCAGTCGTGTCTGACTCTGTGCGACCCCATAGACGGGAGCCCACCAGGCTCCCCTGTCCCTGGGATTCTCCAGGCAAGAACACTGGAATGGGTTGCCATTTCCTTCTCCAATGCATGAAAGTGAAAAGTGAAAGTGAAGTCACTCAGTTGTGTCTGACTCCTAGCGACCCCATGGACTGCAGCCCACCAGGCCCCTCTGTCCACAGGATTTTCTAGACAAGAGTACTGGAGTGGGGTGCCATTGCTTTCTCCGATATATATGAATATATGTATTCAATATATATGTGTGTGCATACATACAAGTCACTACACTCGTGTCTGACTCTGTACAACACTTTGGGCTGCAGCCTGCCAGGCTCCTCAGTCCATGGGATTCCCCAGGCAAGAATACTGGAGTGGATTGCTGTGCCCTTCCTTCAGGGCATCTTCCCCCACCCAGCAATCCAATCCAGTACCTACCTGGATTAGCACATGTGTTCTTTAGCATGAGCGCCACCTGGGAAGTACTATTAAATACATACATATATATGTTCAGTTCAGTCACTCAGTCGTGTCCGACTCTTTGCAACACAATGAATCCCAGCACGCCAGGCCTCCCTGTCCATCACCAACTCCCGGAGTTTACCCAAACTCATGTCCATCAAGTTGGTGATGCCATCCAGCCATCTCATTCTCTGTTGTCCCCTTCTCTTCCTGCCCCCAATCCTTCCCAGCATCAGAGTCTTTTCCAATGAGTCAACCCTTCGCATGAGGTGGCCAAAGTATTGGAGATTCAGCTTTAGCATCAGTCCTTACAATGAACACTCAGGACTGATCTCCTCTAGAACAGACTGGTTGGATCTCCTTGCAGTCCAAGGGACTCTCAAGAGTCTTCTCCACCACCACAGTTCAAAAGCATCAGTTCTTCGGCACTCAGCTTTCTTCACAGTCCAACTCTCGCATCCATACATGACCACTGGAAAAAC
>SJYA01000230.1:947691-1074330 GCA_006410615.1 Neotragus moschatus | reverse complement strand
CCCCAAATAAAGTCTGACACTGTTTCCACTGTTTCCCCATCTATTTCCCATGAAGTGATGGGACCAGATGCCATGATCTTCGTTTTCTGAATGTTGAGCTTTAAGCCAAATTTTTCACTCTCCTCTTTCACTTTCATCAAGAGGCTTTTTAGTTCCTCTTCATTTTCTGCCATAAAGGGTGGTGTCATCTGCATATCTGAGGTTATTGATATTTCCCCCAGCAATCTTGATTACAGCTGGTGCTTCTTCCAGTCCAGCGTTTCTCATGATGTTCTCTGCATATAAGTTAATTAAGCAGGGTGACAATATACAGCCTTGACGTACTCCTTTTCCTATTTGGAACCAGTCTGTTGTTCCCTGTCCAGTTCTAACTGTTTCTTCCTGACCTGCATATAGGACAGATACACCATATTTTGTGAATCCACTCATGAACTGATGGAGATTTCGGTTGCTTTTTCCCTTTGACTATTGTAAATGATGCAGCTATAAACATTTGTGTACAAGTTTTTGTGTGAACATAAGTTTCCATTACTCTAGCAGTAGAACTGCTTAAGTCCTTAACTTTTTTGGGGAGTGCCAGATTGTTTTCTGAAGTGGCTGCACCACTTCACATCCCCACCAGTATATGAGGGTTCCTGTTTCTCTACATTCTTGTCAATGTTTATTCTTGTCTTTTTGATTCCAGCCATCCTAGTGGGAGTGAAGTGGTATCTCACTGTGGTTTTAATTTGCACTTCCCTGATGGCAAATGATTTTCATGTGCTTATTGCCTGGGTGTGTATCTTCTTTGGTGAGATACTTATGCAGACCCTGTGCTTCTTTATATTTGATTTTGGTAAGAACGTCTCAAAAACGACAGAATGACCTCTGTTCGTTTCCAAGGCAAACCATTCAATATCACCGTAATCCAAGTCTATGCCCCAACCAGTAACGCNAGAAGGGGACAACAGAGGATGAGATGGCTGGATGGCATCACTGACTTGATGGACATGAGTCTGAGTAAACTCCCGGAGTTGGTGTTGGACAGGCAGGCCTGGTGTGCTGCAATTCATGGGGTCGCAAAGAGTTGGACAAGACTGAGCAACTGAACTGAACTGAACTGAACTGAAGAACATTTTAAAACTGAGGTATAATTGACATAAAATATATTAGTTTCAGGTGTGCAACATAATTATTCAATATTTGTATACATCAATATGTTGCAAGATGACCACCACAATAATTGAGACTTCCCTAACAGTCCAGTGGTTAAGACTTCATCTTCTAATGCAGGGAGGTGCAGGTTTGATCCCTGCTCTGGGTGTTAAGATCCCACATTTTGACATGGACCGTTGTGGCCAAAAACCAAAACAAGAAACAGAAGCAATATTGTAACAAACTCAATAAAGACTTCAAAAGTGGTCCACATCAAAAAAATCATTAAAAATAAAAGCAAAACGATGTACTCTTAGCAACTCTCAAATACTCAGCACAGTATTATTAACTATAGTCATCATGCTGTGCATTACATACCATGACTAATTTATTTTATAAGTGGAAGTTTATACCTTTTGACTCCTTTTCATTTACCTACCCTCACTCCGTAACTTTGGTAACCATCAAAGAAAGAATGCTTATATGACATCTCTTTTGCCCAATAAAAAAGTTATTTATTTCTTATTATTGATTTGTAAGAGATCTTGATTGGAGAAGGCAATGGTGACCCANAGTGGAAGTTTATACCTTTTGACTCCTTTTCATTTACCTACCCTCACTCCGTAACTTTGGTAACCATCAAAGAAAGAATGCTTATATGACATCTCTTTTGCCCAATAAAAAAGTTATTTATTTCTTATTATTGATTTGTAAGAGATCTTGATTGGAGAAGGCAATGGTGACCCACTCCAGTACTCTTGCCTGGAAAATCCCATGGAGGGAGGAGGAACCTGGTAGGCTTCAGTCCACGGGGTCATGAAGAGTCGGCCACGACTGAGCGACTTCACTTTCAGTTTTCACTTTCATGCATTGGAGAAGGAAATGGGAACCCACTCAAGTGTTCTTGCCTGGAGAATCCCAGGGCCAGGGGAGCCTGGTGGGCTGCTGTCTATGGGGTCGCACAGAGTCAGACACAACTGAAGCAACTTAGCAGCAGCAGCAGCAAGAGATCTTGATATAAATATAAACAGAAGTTCTTTATTGGATATATGATTGGCAAGTTTTCTCTTCCAGTTTTGAGTTGTCTTTTCAACTTTCTTGAAAGTGTTTTTTGAAGCACAAAAGTGTTAAATTTTGATGGAAGTCCAATTAATTTACTCTTTTTGTTGTTTGTGCTTTTAGTGTCATACTAAGAATTCATTGCCAAATCCAAGGTAGTAAAGATTTATGCTCATGTTTTCTTCTTGTCTTCTCTTTGGCTCTTACATTTAGGTCTTCATCAATTTTGAGTTTATTTTTGTATATGATACAAACCAAGAGTCCAATTTTATTCCTTTGTTTTTTGGCTATTGTTGCCCCAGCATCATTTGTTGAAAAGATTCTTGTTTTCCTACTGAATTGTCTCGGCATCCTTGTTGAAAACGCCACTGACTAAATATATAAGTATATAAAACATATTGAGTCTATCTCCCTCATGAAATATTGCCAAGGACAAAAAGAACAGCAAAGCAATTTGTTTTTCTTTTAAACGTGTTTTTTCCTTCTTAATTTTACTTTGGAAAGAAAAATTTTAAAATACTGTTTTCAGTAGTCATAAACATTAATAAAATTGTTACTGTATTTTGAAGTACTGTATATTTAGTAGGATAAAGTAACTATATAATTACATTAATGTTCTTGGGAGCCAATGTATTCAATTTAAGAAAAAAGGATTTAAACACAAAATTCAAGAACTATGTGAAAGTCTATAATCTTCCATCTGAACTGGAATTATCAATATAAAATCATGTAAATGCATTTATCTTTAAAGTACATATTTTCTATCTTTGTTCACCAAAAATCTTAGCAGCAACGAGAACATAGTGGGTAATGAACACCCATAGACTTCAGGTTGTGATTTCTAAAGACCATATATTCATACAAAGAACCAGGGGCTCTTTGAGAAAATTGCCGAATCCATATTTGGGCAGCAAATATCTCAGGTGACTCTGGGGTAACCTGTTATGCCAGTCTCTTTTCTGTGTGCTTTACATGTGTTGGGCTGCACCCAACACAAGGCCTGTGCTTGCCCAGCTTCAAGACTGAAGAAAAAGTCCACAGTCAGCAACAGAGACATCAGTTTTAATGGATGTGGGGAGCTAATGTGTCTGAAACAAGGTACTGGAGTGACACCCCACCATGTACAGTGGGCAGGTCTGCAGGCAGGACGTGGTGGCAGTCTCCCCTTCTGGGGCGTAGCAGTGGGGCAATACCAGTTATAGGGGAACTGACCTCAGGTGGGCTTACCAGCGAAACCAGTAAAACCAGCCTCTCTTTGATAAGCTATCACTTATCACATCTTTGATAAGCTATCACTCAGAATTCCCTGGTGGTTCAGTGGTTAAAACTCTGATAAGCTATCACTAGCTGGGGCCTGGGGCAAGCACTTAGGAAGATCAGTCTTTTGAGCAGGGTGTACATGAAGCAGGCACTAGTTGGGCAGGGGATGTAGAGAGGGCAAGAGACAGCCATCTTGAGTGGCCGGAACATGCAGCAGTTCATTTAATTTTATAATTGACAAAACTGAGACTTAAATAGATTGCCCAATGTTACACAGAAACAAAGTGACCAAAAAAGATACAAACCCAGGCTTCAGGGCCAGCATCTGAAAACTTGGTCAACCTTGTTAAGAATCAGAGAAACGCATATTATTGATAAAATAACATTGAGATACCTTCTTATCAGAACTGCAAAAGTTAAAGTTGAATAAAATGACATTTTAGTGAGCACTTGAGGATATAAGAACTCTTACAGATTGTTTAATTTTTAGAGCCTTTTTTGGATAATGATTTCACCACTCTTAATACATTTGAAGAGGCACATACCTCACACTCAGAAATTCCACTTCTAAGCTAGGGAAATTCTACAATATTTTATCTGTACAAGAAAGTAATGTATAAATATCTACATGTTTTTTACAGCCCCACAAGCTTTGAGAAAAAGAAAGCTGGTGACTTCCTGCCAAGTTAAATATGGAACCTGCTTTCCTTTTTTGTTTTCAATGAGGAAGGCCCCTCACCCTATCAGAGATCTTTTCATTTTTGTGGTTCATGAAGTAGGGGAATGTTATTTGCATAGAGTATTTTTAACTTTTTGAAGTGCTTTTACCATCGTTAGGTTTCATAACAGTTGCCTGTAACAGGAGACTGTTTCCTTTTCCTTAGACTAAGAAGCTTAAGGGATTTAAGGTCAAAGATCTAGAATTCAGTTCAGTTCAGTTGCTTAGTTGTGTCCTTCTTTGCGACCCCATGGACTGCAGCACACCAGCTTCCCTGTCCATCACCAACTCATGGAGCTTGCTCAAACCCATGTCCATTAAGTCGGTGATACCATCCAACCATCTCACGCTCTGTCATCCCCTTCTCCTCCTGCCCTCAATCTTTTCCAGCCATCAGGGTCTTCTCCAATGAGTCAGTTCTTTGCATCAGGTAGCCAAAGTATTAGAATTTCAGCTTCAGAATCGCTCCTTCTAATGAATATTCAGAACTGCTTTCCTTTAGAACATCAACTTCTAGAACTCAGAGCCCCCTTCAGAAAGTCTCAAAATTTAATTTGCGTACAAATCACCTGGGGATCCAGTGAGAATGCAAATTGTGATTCAGTGGGCCTTGGGTGAGGCCTGAGATGCTGCATTGCTAACAGGTTTCCCAGTTACTGTTGATCCCCAGGACACACTGAGTAGTGGGAGGTTAACCCTTTGACTCAGGCTAGGTAAACTTCACTGGTCTGCTTTCCCTGTGTGTACTTGATGGTGCAAATGATAACAGGGGAAGAAAGGGCTATCACCTTGAGAAAATCCTGACGTTGTTAAGCAAGCAGATATGACTTAAGCAAGCTGATACGATTTTGTGTTCTCATTCTCTGTGGCCACCTTCCTTTTTTGTATATGTAATTAACAGATGGGCCATGCATGGATAACCAAGACGGGAGTCAGGAGGAAATATGCTTGGGTACTTCGTGTTTATGATTTGGGCTTTGTCAAAAATTAGAGTCCGTAGCAATCCTGGTTGCATTTGCACCTTACAGTCTACAATTGTTTATCAGCAGTGCATCAAATAAAACAAATTTGCAGCGCCTTTGTGGTTCACCTGTGGCTCCCCAGCACCCCTGGGTGATAGGAGCTAGGTGCTCTTCAGGAGCCCTGTAGCACAACTGGCATTTACACAGAGGGGCTCTGGCAGCCTCCTCTACCTCAGGTATGAGATCTGGTTTGGTAACCACACCACATCCTATTAATAAATGCTAAATAACGTGGTGTGGCCCTGCTGTAGGGAATTCCTCTGTGAGGAGAAGCAGCTATTCTCCCAGGGACTGGACCTGGTTTGGAGGGTGGGTGTGGGCAGAAACAGATCCATTCTGGGTTCCCAGTCTAGGGTGAAGAACGCCCCAGTGTGGCATCCTTGCCCCTTCTTGTGCCCTAGGTTAGGGCTGAGAGGGCTGAGAAGACAGCCCATAGGCACCTGTTCTGAACAGCAAGTGTGCTGGTTTGACTCTTCCCTTATAACTGGACAGACTGGTATAGTGAGGTGTCAGCTTTCTTTGTGAAGCAGGTTTTGGTCTTCTCAATTACAATTATTAACAGTTCTCAAATGTGACTGAAGGGCAAATACAGCTGTTGATATATTTTCAAATATCAAGCCTATCTTGGGAGAAGCTATGTCTAACTAAGGTAGTCTGACTTCTACTGCAGAGTCCAGCCATTAAGCAGAGGTGGCCAGTATTGGAAGTAGTTGGGACATGTGTTATTCTGGGGGTAGATGATCTTACAAGACACAGTCTTACTTTAAACGTGATTCTGATATAACAGAGCTCTCATTGCTCTTTCACTTTATCATGCAACTGAAATGTCAAACTCCCCCTGTGAGTGCAGTTTCACACCAGCTTTTGTGGTAGTGAGAGTAAATGAAAAAAGATTGAAAACGAAAGATATGAGAAATAAAAAAGAAAGATATGGCATTTGCTCTTAAATATTTTCATACACTAGCTGAGAAGTTAAGAAACAAAACTATGAATCAAGGTAACATAATAAATGCTGACAGGTCCAGGGTCATCAGTTTCAAAGAGAGTATTTCTGATTCCAATAGGAAGGGAAAACTTCTCAGAGGAGGTGAAATTTAAGCTAGATTTTGAAGGCTATGTACTATGATAATATAGGAAAATGAAGAAAAATAGTACAGGTTATCTAGAGAACAAACAGGTGGTTGCCAGAGGGGAGGAGTGGCAGGGGGAGAGGAGAGAAACAGGTAGGATTAGGAGATACAAAATTTCAGTTGCAAAATAAATGAGTCACAGACAAGATGTACACTGTAGGGAAGTGTACACTGTACACAGTCTACAGTTAGGTAATGTCTTTGTATGGTGACAGATCATAACTAGACTTACCAGGATGATCATTTTGAAATGTATAGACATTTTCAATCACCATTTTGTGTACCAGGAACTAACACAGTGATGGAGGTCAAACATGTTTCAAAAACAAATCAACTAACTCATAGGAAAAAAAGAGATCAGATTTGAGGCAGTGGTGGGGTTAGGGGAAGGGGGAATTGGATGAAGGCAATCAAAAGGTACAACTTCCAGTTATAAGATAAATACGAGGGATGACATGTGCAACATGATAATCAACACTGCTGCATATCATATATGAAAGTTGTTAGAGTAAATCTTGAGTCCTCATCCCAAGGAAAACAAGTTTTTTGGTTTAATTTTGTACTGTATGATGATGGATGTTCAATAAACTTATTGTGGTGATCATTCATGATGTATGTAGGTCAAATCATTATGCTCTACATCTCTTTTGGCTGTGCCAATGCAGCTTATTGGATCTTAGTTCTCCAACCAGGGATTGAATCTGGGCCCTAAGCAGTGAAAGCACAGAGCCCAATCACTGGACTGCCAGGGAACTACCTAGGCTCTCGATCTGAAACTCGTTCAGTTCTCAGTCGTGTCCGCCTCTTTGCAATCTCATGGACTGCAGCCTACAGGACTTCTCTGTCCTTCACTGTCTTACAGAGTTTGCTCAAACCCATTTCCATTGAGTCTGTGATGCTATCCAACCATCTCATCCTCTGTTGCCCCCTTCTCCTCTGTCCTCAATCTCTTCCAGCATCAGGGTCTTTTCCAATGAGTCAGCTCTTCACATCAGTTGGCCAAAGTATCAGAGCTTCAGCATCCTCCCTTCCAATGAATATTCAGAATTGATTTCCTTGAGGATTGGCTGGTTTGATCTTCCTGTTCGAGAGTCGTCTTCAAGCACCACAGTTCAAATGCATTGATTCTTTGGTGCTCAGCCTTCTTTATGGTCCAATTCTCACATCCATATTGACTACTGGAAAACCACAGCTTTGACTATATGGACCTCAGCTTGCAAAGTAATCTCTGCTTTTTAATACGCTATCTAGGTTTGTCATACCTTTCCTTCCAAGGAGCAATTATCTTTTAATTTCATGGCTGCAGTCACCATCAGCAGTGATTTTGGAGCCCCCCAAAATGAAATCTGTCACTGTTTCCACTTCGCTTCTATTTGCCATGAAGTGATGGGACTAGACACCATGTTCTTAGTTTTTTGAATGTTGAGTTTTAAGTTAGCTTTTTCTCTTTCCTCTTTCACTCTCATCAAGAAAGCTCTTTAGTTCCTCTTCCCTTTCTGCCATTACAGTGGTATCATCTGCATATCTAAGGTTGCTGATATTTCTCCTAGCAGTCTTGATTCTAGCTTATGATTCATCCAGCCCAGCATTTCACATGATGTACTCTGCATATAAGTTAAATAAGCAGGGTGACAATATATAGCCTTGACATACTCCTTTCCCAATTTGGAACCAGTTCGTTGTTCCACGTCCAGTTCTAACTGTTGCTTCTTGACCTGCATACAGGTATCCCAGGACACAGGTAAGGTGGTCTGGTATTTCCATCTCTTTAAGAATTTTCTAAGGTTTTTTGTGATACACACAGTCTAAGGCTTTAGTATAGCCAATGAAGCAGAAATAGATGTTTTGCTAGAATTCCCTTGGTTTCTCTATGATCCAATGAATGTTGGCCATTTGATCTCTGGTTCCTCTGCCTTTTCTAAATCCAGCTTGTACTTCTGAAAGTTCTGGGTTCATGTACTGCTGAAGCCTAGCCTGAAGAATTTTGAGCATTACCTTGCTAGCATGTGAAATGAGTGCAATTTTATGGTAGTTTGACCATTCTTCGGTATTGCCTTTCTTAGGGACTGGAATGAAAACTGACCTTTTCCAGCCCTGTGGTCACCGCTGAGTTTCCAAATTTGCTGACATATTGAATGCAGCACTTTAACAGCATCATCTTTAGAATTTTCAATAGCTCACCTGGAATCCCATCACCTCCATTAGCTTTTTTTGTAGTAACGCTTCCTAAGGCCCACTTGACATCACACTCTAAGAGGTCTAGCTCTAGGTAAGTGATCACACATCATGGTTATCTGGGTCATTAAGAGCTTTGTGTGTAGTTCTTGCATGTATTCTTGCCACCTCTTTTTAATCTTTTCTGTTTCTGTTAGGTCCTTATAATTTCTGTCCTTTATTGTGCCCATCCTTGCATGAAATGTTCTCTTGATATCCCCAATTTTCTTGAGATAGCTCTATTTCCCATTCTATTGTTTTCCTCTACTTTTTTGTATTGTTCACTTAAGAAAGCTTTCTTATCTCTCCTTGCTATTTTCTGAAACTCTGCATTCAGTTGGGTATATTTCCCTTTCTCCCTTGCTTTTTCTTCTCTTCTTTTCTCAGCTAATTGTAAAGCACCCTCAGGCAACCATTGCTTTCTTGCACTTCTTTTTGGGGGGATAGTTTTGGTTACTCCCTTCTGTACAAAGTTCCAAACCTCCGTCCACAGTTCTTCAGGCACTCTGGCTACCAGATCTAATCCCTCAAATCTATTCATCACCTCCACTGTATAATCATAAGGGATTTGATTTAGGTCATACCTAAATGGCCTAGTGGTTTTCTCACTAGGAAATTAAAATTTCAATTTAAGCCTGAATTTTGCAATAAGCAGCCCACGATCTGAACCATAGTGAGCTCCCGTCCTTGTTTTTGCTGACAGTATTGAGCTTCTCCATTTCGGCTGCAAAGAATAAAATCAATCTGATTTCCGTATTGACCATCTGGTGATGTCCATATATAGTTGTCACTTGTGTTGTTGGAAAAGGGTGTTTGCTATGACCATTGTGTTCTCTTGACAAAATTGTTAGCCTTTCCACTGCTTCATTTTGTACTTCAAAGCCAAAATTACCTATTACTTCAGGTATCTCTTGACTTCCTACTTTTACATTTCAATCCTCTATGATGAAAAGGACATATTTGGTGTTAGTTCTAGAAAGTCTTATAAGGTTTTCATAGAACCAGTCATCTTCAGCTTCTTCAGCATTAGTGGTTGAGGCATAGACTTGGATTACTGTGATGTTGAATGGTTTGTCTTGGAAATGAACCAAGATCATTCCATTGTTTATGCAAGCCTCTTTACCATAACAAGGCTGTGATCCATGAAGGGGATCTTAAATCAAACTTACACAATGCTTTATACCAATTTATTTTAATATGACTGGAAAAAAATTTAGTAAAGTGAGCAAATGCTGTTGGAAAATGGTGCTTACAGTCAACATGGGTTGCTTCAACCTTTATTTAAAAATACAGTATCTGGAGGAAGGGCAATAGAGTATAAAAAATGTCTAGGCAGATAGTGCTTTTTTTAAAGCTAATTGAGGGTTTGTGACAACTCTGCATTGTCAGATGATAGCATTTTTCAACAATATTTTTAAAATTAAGGTGTATTCATTGTTTTTCAGACATACTACTACTTTACACAATAGACTATAGTGTAGTATAAACATAACTTTTATAGGTACTGGGAAATCAAAAAGTTCCTGTGACTTGCTTTATTGCGATATTCACTTTATTGTGGTGGTCAGGAGGTGTACCACAGTATCTCTGAGGTATGCCTGTGTGTAGGGATTGGTTTTCTCTCAGAGTTCATCCTTCTTTCTGGAAGAAAAAAATGATTTTAATCCAATTCCCCCAGTCAAAATAAAAATCATACAATAGAACTCATGTACATTCAACCTGGATAATATAATGAGCCTTGCATGTACATACAATCTTAACAGGACTCCAGGGAGAAGACAGTACTCAAAATGATAAAAATTTTGAGCCAAAAACCAGGAGCTAAAGAATACTTTTTGTTTTTGCTTTTGTAACCTCCCTCAGGTCCAAGTGTGTAGGCAAACGGCCACTTTATATCTGTATTTAAGATCAATTCTGTTTGTTCTTTTTCCACATAAAGGAAAATAATTCATTGCCATGTCTGGTATGCTTAATCTGAAAAACTGTGGTACAAGAATCTTAATTATACAAACATAGGAAGGAAGCATTAAAAAAAAAATAGCACAAGTTATCTGAAAAATGAAAGTACTCATGGGGCAAGAACAGGTCTCTGAAAGGAAGATATGCGTCACAAGGCTGAAAAGGAAGGTTGGGCCATGTTATAAACTGGCCTAAAAATCATAAAGTTAGTTCATTCCAATAGCAGTAGGAAGCCACTGAAGTTTAGTTGACCTTCAGATCTTACCTTTATCACTCACTCAAGGGGGTTCATGAAATTAATAATCTTCTAAGGTAAAAGGAGAGATTCCTAAAGAATTATAATTCAGCATAATAGCGAGCCAGTTTGGTCGCCTCAAGTCCAGTTTTCTAATCCTTGCTCTGCTACTGGTTTGTTGATGATGAGAAAGATAACTTCTCTAGGCCATAATTTCCTCAAGTGTAAATAAAGGGGGATAATAAAGATCATTTGAAGAGTTCCTTTTAGGTCCAAAATAAATTATTCTCATTCTCCTGTTTGACTTTCTCCCTAAGTAAGAAAAAAAGAAAAACTGGTTACTAACCCATTTGAGCATACTGAAATCATAGCTTTAATTATTAAAATGTACAGATTAAGTTCTATTTTCATCCCAAAGTGCAAATTTGTACACAGGGAAGTAAGTCACACACGCATTATTCACTGAACCTTGTATCTGTGGAGAGCACATATCTTTTTTGACTATTAGGCTAATAGAAAATATTTTTCAGCATCACAGATTAAAAAATTTAAACGAAGTGTTAGCAAAACTTTAAAAAGATGTACCCTTAAATATGTTATAGTGAATAACATTACTGATTTAATCTTTGTTAATTTCACACTGTACAGGAAACACCAATAGTAAATATGTCACAAATTCATTTTCAAAAGAAGTTGCATCCATAAAAGGACAAATTTTCTTTTTCTTTCAATTGGCAAGAGGAAAAAAATTTTAGGGGCTTCCCAGATGACTCAGTGGTAAAGAATCTGCCTGCCCAGTGAAGGAGACACAAGTTCAATCCCGAAGATCCTACATGCCATGGAGCAACTAAGCCCATGGACCACAACTACTAAGCCTCTGCTCTGAAGCCAGGAGCTGCAACTAATGAAGTCTGGGTGCCCTATAGCCTGTGCTGCACAGGAGAAGCCACGGCAACAAGCCCAAGCACAGCAACTGGAGAGTAGCCTCTGCTTCCCACAACTAGAAAAAAGCATGCATGGCAATGACAACCAGCACAGCCAAAAAAAAAAAAAAATTGAGCTTTTCTAAAAGCAGAAGCAAAAAGTTCATGAAAACAGAAGTGTCTTGTGTGGATATATTGCAATCAGTCCTACAGTTTCTTGATGGTTTAGTGAGCCAGAAAACCTTGGCTCTAGTTTCTACTCTACCTCAACTGGCCCCATGAGGGCAAAGACTCCATTTACCTGGTTTTACTTTTCTTTTGAAATACCTATCACAATTACGGTTGTTTTCATTGCATTGTTTTTTTCCTTTCTACTGGCTTTCCTGGTGGCTGAGATAGTAAATAATCTACCTGCAAAGTGAGCAACCCAGGTTCAATCCCTGAGTCAGGAAGATCCCCTGGAGAAGGAAATGGCAACCCACTACAGTATTCTTGCATGGAGAATCCCATGGACAGCTACAGTTTATGGGGTCACAAGGAGTCGGACATGACTGAGTGACTAACACACTTGACTGGAAGACATTTGAGTGCTGGGACTCTGTATTCACAGCTCTATTTCCAGAGCTGGCACCTAAGCTACCTTTGAATAAATGAATTTTCTTATCTGTAAATTGAGGCAGTTGTGCTAAATTTCCTATGTCATTTCTATCTTTAAGATTCTGTGATATACATGAATTTACTTTGAATTAAGTTCAGACAGTTGAATTTTTCCCTTCAAGTTAATTTCTAGCCTTTTATTGCTCATTAGAACTCTTTCCAAATTCAGACATTTATGTTCTAACTCAACTTGAAGATACAGTAATACAAGCAGAGTGGGACTGTTCAGACCGGAAAGGATTCTCTGAGGGAGTGTCGTAATATTTGCTACTGAACTGAACTCCTACCTCTTAAAGTTGTAGTTTGCATCTAAAATGACAAGAAACTAAAAAGGTAGGTAAAGTTAAATCAAACTTCAAGACAATTTCTAAGAGGAAAATTTGATGATGTCCTAAATTCTAGAGATGTTAAAGCATAATATAAATTTTGTTGTGGAATCTCCCATGTGCCAAAATTCTAGGAACCTCAGTGAGAAGAGCCATGGCCTTGCGGTTGAATATATACACTTCTTTAATGTAAATAAAAGTCTATTACAATGCATCCTGTTACAATGAAAATCTTCACTTATTTTGGAAACCCGCTTAATTACGTTAAGCAACATTATATACACCCCAACAGATAAAATGAAGTCATTGACAACTCCTTGAAATGTTATAGCTAAATTACAAAAGAGTAATTGGATAATGTAGACCACCCCAGTAAGTATTTATTCTCTACATTGTACTCAACATTAGGTGACATATAAAATTCAACTGGGAAAGGGAGATCAAAAAAACTGTGCTTTTTCCTTGTACCAGACTCAAATAATGAGATGAGGGTAAATTCCACGTGGGAAAGTATTTAACTCATTGTGCTTTTATATATTTTTTAGTACCTATTCCCAGTTATAAACCTTAAAATTTGTTCCTCTGGGTACTATTTCTTCTAACTCAAGTATAACACACCAGGCATTTCTTAAAATCATCTTCTACTAATTATAAAAAGTATACTCAGATTAAGAACTCTACAAAATCATTTTCTTTTAGAAAACATCAACTATTCAGGGATCTTTATTTTTAAAGGGTAAATCAAATAAGACATAGCTTTCATTGACCCAAACATGCATAATCCATCCTTAATATAAAATGTACCCAATTGGTAATTACACATGAAATACAAAGGGAATGCAACTTTACATATGTAAAATGATTGCTCACTATGGCAATTTAACAATCAAATTAACAGACATTGTTAAAAAAAAAAAAAAAAACTCAATGTTTTAAAGCCAACTATCTATAGTAAACCAAAGGGAAATTCTGATATGAAGATATGGAATAGTTTGACTCAAAAACAAAGACTAAGGCACCTGCTATGAATTTAGAACAGTAAGTTTCATTTTTAAAGGTAGGGAAACAAACACAGGGGTTGATTTCCTGGGTGAGAAAGGCAGGTTAACAATGCAGATAAAAATGTGCTGGACCAAGGTCAGCGGATTCCTTTCCTATTCCAGAGTAGTCAAGGACCATCCCAACCACTCCTCTCGCTCACTCTCCCCCATACTTAGGGCTATCAGAAGCTTTGAGGTTTATACTGTATAGATTAGGTAGATTTCCCTTCTGCTCCTCTTAAAACAGCTTATTTTAAAGAGATATCCTGAGGCAATCAACAAAGCAAACAAGCAGCTTTCTCTCCAATTCATTAACACACAGACACCTCTCGGGCTTTTTTCCATCAACCTTATGGCTAAGTATTTAAATAGCCAATACTTGAAATTTTCAACAGTATCAGTAAACCTCAAACCTGCCTTATCACTCACCCTTACCATTAGTAAAAACAAAGTACGATCAATCATAACCTGTAAAATCATACAACAAAAGGAAGACTAAGGACTGATTCTTATCAGTAAATCCATTTAATTCCCAATGACACTTTAGTCTGATATATCTAGTATCCTAACAGAATTTTAACCATAAACCAAGAAAAGCATTTCCAAACTAAGTGTAACTTTTCAGTTGATGTGCCTTTTTGGTATGAAAAGTGCTATCAACATGCTAAGATGTCTTATGGCACACTGGACTCAATATTATGTCTTGGTGAGGCATCCATTTTTAGTAGTATTTTCCCCTAAAATGTTGTTCACCATAATAGACCCCTTTGATATATTAAAGTACTTCTGGTGAAATCAACAGTGATATTAAAAAACCTTCCCTGACTTTACTCCACCATGGCTACTCTTAGTGAAACTGAAGTGACTAAGTTATAAAATGCTCAACCAAGTTGTTTTCTTATGGCATCCTTGGTTAGTATATTCACTCATGCACAATCCAAGGTAGTGTAATAGAAATAATAATGTTAAAATTGACATTGTGGATGTAAGCATTTCCCCTTATATTGGGCATTTGGAAGCTTTAAAACAAAATTTTAGATGCTAAGATTGTGGGAAAACTAGGCTAGCCGTGTAGTTGTTCCATTTATAAGTACCTTATTACAGGACAGTTACATGACCCTCTGTGGGAGTGTGCTTTCAATTCGAGAAATAGTAATAAAGTGCCTAGCTATATAAAAACTGTAGGATTCCAAATTTTAAATTAAGCTAACTGCATTTACACATTTGGGCTAACAAAATCTAGACCCTGTCTACATAGATTTAATCTAATTTTCTATTCTATATCTTGTCCTAATAACCACATTAAAAAAAAAACCAAAAAACTTACTCTTTACTGACTGAATAAGTAGGGTCCACTACTGTAGCTTAACAATCAAATTTTATTGCTTTATTCGTGTGGTGCTTTTGCAAGGCACTGTGGTATGGACTAGAAAACTTGGAATGACTTGTGAAGAAACCTTGGAATGACACATGAAGGATGATATGAACAGTCATTCTGAGGCAGGATGCTTTACTGAATTGTTTTTAACCAGGATACCAAACATCAGGAATGAGTTCAAGTTAAAATTCACAGGAGAATGGAAACATCTTAAGGTCAGTCACTTCACATGCCCATCCTGACACTTTGAATAATCTGGAAAATTGCTGTAAAAAGAAAGAGCAAAAGTTAAAACATGCTTTGAATAAAACAGGCCTGGCAACTGACAAGTATTAAAGTAGTTCAGGAATCCAAGAACACCCTGACAATTACTTGCAAATACTGTGTAACTTCAAGTAATATGAAAACAGGCCCACTGTGATAATACAATTATTTTTCTATGCCCTAGCTTTCCTGAATTTTATGTCTAAATGTCTGAGTTATCAAATAAGGAGTGATTTTTAAGAAAGAAATTAAAGTACCAAAGTGAACAGGTTTTTCTAGCATATTATTTTCTAGCATATTTCGGTTTAACCCTAAATATCAGGTGTACTTGGCCTGTAATATATACATATTTCCTCATTCTTAGGAAGCTGAAATTCAATTATCTTTAGGTTACATAAAGGCTTGGCTCTTGGCCATTTATCAGGAAAGCTTCTCCAACGTTCAGGAGACAGACAAAGGGAAATGGTTAAAAGAAACCTCCAGTGACTTTAAAATGTCAGGACAAGGAAAGCAGAAACATGTTATTTCCATACTAAGAGCCTGCATATTAAGATAATAAATGAAGAGAGGAAAGACATTCTGTAATCCATTCGCAGAGACAAGAGTCTACCACTCGAACTGCTGTCTGCCCTGACAACTAATTCTTCCTACCATATGCCAAACATTTCTTTCATTAAACTAAAAACATCTGTCTCACACATTAAATTGCTAATCAGGTACAAATTCCTCTACAGTGGATTAATTCCTTGTACTAGCTTTACTTTATAAAACATAACCAATTTTGACTTAAAGACATTACATTTTGGAACACGTTACAATAAGTTCGAATAATTCCATGAACGTGAAATTCACAAGCTTCTCTTTCGCAAAGGTTGCTAAACATTCTAAATTCTCATTCTGGGAAGTGTTTTTTTGTTTTGATCTAATGTTTTTCAACTCGATAATTACTGAGGACCTGACCTCCTTTTCTGTTCTGTGAGCGCAAATCAAACGGTGAGAAGTTTCTAAAGCACCACCCTCTGTACATATGTGGGACAAGTAATTTGGTTCAGAAGAAAGAAAATTATACGGATCTCCCGGCAGGTGGGTTGAGAACTACGCGGGTAGGACTCACCACTCATGGGTCACCACGTCATCCCCAAATCCGTCATCCAACACTCAACCCGACGGTCGGCCCCAGAACACTTACCAGAACCACAAACAACAAAAATGAAGAGAGCCAATAACCAGGGTCCTACAGACGCCTTCTCTTCAGGAGCATTTCTCTGCAAAATGGAAAATCCGCGGTTTGCAATGTAAAAAACCCGCCCTGAGCCCGGGCTCTCACCGCCCGCACCCCGGGCCAGNAATTTGTTCCTCTGGGTACTATTTCTTCTAACTCAAGTATAACACACCAGGCATTTCTTAAAATCATCTTCTACTAATTATAAAAAGTATACTCAGATTAAGAACTCTACAAAATCATTTTCTTTTAGAAAACATCAACTATTCAGGGATCTTTATTTTTAAAGGGTAAATCAAATAAGACATAGCTTTCATTGACCCAAACATGCATAATCCATCCTTAATATAAAATGTACCCAATTGGTAATTACACATGAAATACAAAGGGAATGCAACTTTACATATGTAAAATGATTGCTCACTATGGCAATTTAACAATCAAATTAACAGACATTGTTAAAAAAAAAAAAAAAAACTCAATGTTTTAAAGCCAACTATCTATAGTAAACCAAAGGGAAATTCTGATATGAAGATATGGAATAGTTTGACTCAAAAACAAAGACTAAGGCACCTGCTATGAATTTAGAACAGTAAGTTTCATTTTTAAAGGTAGGGAAACAAACACAGGGGTTGATTTCCTGGGTGAGAAAGGCAGGTTAACAATGCAGATAAAAATGTGCTGGACCAAGGTCAGCGGATTCCTTTCCTATTCCAGAGTAGTCAAGGACCATCCCAACCACTCCTCTCGCTCACTCTCCCCCATACTTAGGGCTATCAGAAGCTTTGAGGTTTATACTGTATAGATTAGGTAGATTTCCCTTCTGCTCCTCTTAAAACAGCTTATTTTAAAGAGATATCCTGAGGCAATCAACAAAGCAAACAAGCAGCTTTCTCTCCAATTCATTAACACACAGACACCTCTCGGGCTTTTTTCCATCAACCTTATGGCTAAGTATTTAAATAGCCAATACTTGAAATTTTCAACAGTATCAGTAAACCTCAAACCTGCCTTATCACTCACCCTTACCATTAGTAAAAACAAAGTACGATCAATCATAACCTGTAAAATCATACAACAAAAGGAAGACTAAGGACTGATTCTTATCAGTAAATCCATTTAATTCCCAATGACACTTTAGTCTGATATATCTAGTATCCTAACAGAATTTTAACCATAAACCAAGAAAAGCATTTCCAAACTAAGTGTAACTTTTCAGTTGATGTGCCTTTTTGGTATGAAAAGTGCTATCAACATGCTAAGATGTCTTATGGCACACTGGACTCAATATTATGTCTTGGTGAGGCATCCATTTTTAGTAGTATTTTCCCCTAAAATGTTGTTCACCATAATAGACCCCTTTGATATATTAAAGTACTTCTGGTGAAATCAACAGTGATATTAAAAAACCTTCCCTGACTTTACTCCACCATGGCTACTCTTAGTGAAACTGAAGTGACTAAGTTATAAAATGCTCAACCAAGTTGTTTTCTTATGGCATCCTTGGTTAGTATATTCACTCATGCACAATCCAAGGTAGTGTAATAGAAATAATAATGTTAAAATTGACATTGTGGATGTAAGCATTTCCCCTTATATTGGGCATTTGGAAGCTTTAAAACAAAATTTTAGATGCTAAGATTGTGGGAAAACTAGGCTAGCCGTGTAGTTGTTCCATTTATAAGTACCTTATTACAGGACAGTTACATGACCCTCTGTGGGAGTGTGCTTTCAATTCGAGAAATAGTAATAAAGTGCCTAGCTATATAAAAACTGTAGGATTCCAAATTTTAAATTAAGCTAACTGCATTTACACATTTGGGCTAACAAAATCTAGACCCTGTCTACATAGATTTAATCTAATTTTCTATTCTATATCTTGTCCTAATAACCACATTAAAAAAAAAACCAAAAAACTTACTCTTTACTGACTGAATAAGTAGGGTCCACTACTGTAGCTTAACAATCAAATTTTATTGCTTTATTCGTGTGGTGCTTTTGCAAGGCACTGTGGTATGGACTAGAAAACTTGGAATGACTTGTGAAGAAACCTTGGAATGACACATGAAGGATGATATGAACAGTCATTCTGAGGCAGGATGCTTTACTGAATTGTTTTTAACCAGGATACCAAACATCAGGAATGAGTTCAAGTTAAAATTCACAGGAGAATGGAAACATCTTAAGGTCAGTCACTTCACATGCCCATCCTGACACTTTGAATAATCTGGAAAATTGCTGTAAAAAGAAAGAGCAAAAGTTAAAACATGCTTTGAATAAAACAGGCCTGGCAACTGACAAGTATTAAAGTAGTTCAGGAATCCAAGAACACCCTGACAATTACTTGCAAATACTGTGTAACTTCAAGTAATATGAAAACAGGCCCACTGTGATAATACAATTATTTTTCTATGCCCTAGCTTTCCTGAATTTTATGTCTAAATGTCTGAGTTATCAAATAAGGAGTGATTTTTAAGAAAGAAATTAAAGTACCAAAGTGAACAGGTTTTTCTAGCATATTATTTTCTAGCATATTTCGGTTTAACCCTAAATATCAGGTGTACTTGGCCTGTAATATATACATATTTCCTCATTCTTAGGAAGCTGAAATTCAATTATCTTTAGGTTACATAAAGGCTTGGCTCTTGGCCATTTATCAGGAAAGCTTCTCCAACGTTCAGGAGACAGACAAAGGGAAATGGTTAAAAGAAACCTCCAGTGACTTTAAAATGTCAGGACAAGGAAAGCAGAAACATGTTATTTCCATACTAAGAGCCTGCATATTAAGATAATAAATGAAGAGAGGAAAGACATTCTGTAATCCATTCGCAGAGACAAGAGTCTACCACTCGAACTGCTGTCTGCCCTGACAACTAATTCTTCCTACCATATGCCAAACATTTCTTTCATTAAACTAAAAACATCTGTCTCACACATTAAATTGCTAATCAGGTACAAATTCCTCTACAGTGGATTAATTCCTTGTACTAGCTTTACTTTATAAAACATAACCAATTTTGACTTAAAGACATTACATTTTGGAACACGTTACAATAAGTTCGAATAATTCCATGAACGTGAAATTCACAAGCTTCTCTTTCGCAAAGGTTGCTAAACATTCTAAATTCTCATTCTGGGAAGTGTTTTTTTGTTTTGATCTAATGTTTTTCAACTCGATAATTACTGAGGACCTGACCTCCTTTTCTGTTCTGTGAGCGCAAATCAAACGGTGAGAAGTTTCTAAAGCACCACCCTCTGTACATATGTGGGACAAGTAATTTGGTTCAGAAGAAAGAAAATTATACGGATCTCCCGGCAGGTGGGTTGAGAACTACGCGGGTAGGACTCACCACTCATGGGTCACCACGTCATCCCCAAATCCGTCATCCAACACTCAACCCGACGGTCGGCCCCAGAACACTTACCAGAACCACAAACAACAAAAATGAAGAGAGCCAATAACCAGGGTCCTACAGACGCCTTCTCTTCAGGAGCATTTCTCTGCAAAATGGAAAATCCGCGGTTTGCAATGTAAAAAACCCGCCCTGAGCCCGGGCTCTCACCGCCCGCACCCCGGGCCAGGTGGCCGGGTCCCCGCGTGTCACAGGTCTCTCCCGCGTTCCCGAGTCGACCAGATCCCGCACCCGTCTTTTAAGCTCCCAACTTAGGTCCAGCCCGCGGCCTCGGGCCGGAGTCTGGGGAAGAGAGCTCGACGCGGCCCTTGATCCCGGGCCTCAGAACCGGCTGCAGAACGGAGAGAGGCGCCCGCTCTTCCCTTACCGAGGTCTTGGCGACGTTGCCGCGCTGGGTGATATTCTTGCTATGCTTTTCGTTGGCCATACGGATCCGCTGCTTGGCGACCATCTTCGCGGCGCCACCACCTGCCCCGGCCACCCCTCGGTCTCGCTCGCTCGCTTCTTCTCGGGCCGCTGTGACCGACGCTCCGCTCCCGGTGGCCGCGCCGCCAGAGCGAGGAGGCTCTCAGGCGGGGCGCTAGCTCCGACCGCTGGGCCTGGGCGAGGCGGGCTCCGGATCTGAACCCTAGCGGGGCGCGGGCCGACTGACAACGCCGGACTGTCCGGCCGAGTGAGGCGGGCGCGCGGGAGGTGGAGAGCAGGCTGCCAGGATAGTCTCGCGCTGCCGCTCTGGCCGCCGCTGGGAGCGTGGAGTGTAAGAGGAAGGAAACGAACACAACGCAACAACGAGACAGCGAAGCAGCCCGTCGCCTCAAAACTGCTTCGGGATCCGCTGCCAACGTCAGCACTGGGTTGGCCCCGCCCCGCGGAAGTGCAGGCTCCGCCTGCTGAGGAAGACCGAGAGGGAGGGTGAAGTCCGGCGCACCGACCCTAGCCCCGCCCCTTCACGCTCCGTAAAGCGCGGCCCCAAAGCTGCGCGTGCGCGCGTTCGAGGTCTTTGCAGCGTCTCACTCCGACCGGAAGTTAATTGGCCCCGAGGCTCATAACCCAGGAAACACAAGTTCGCCGTATCCACGCCGGAGGAGACGTGTTGGGGCCGGGTTCGGCCCTCGTGAACTCTGACCCAAGTATCTGAGTTTCTCTTCCCGGGACAAGATGGCGCCGTCCACGCCACTCCTGACAGGTGAGTTCTGAACGAGTGAGGTACTATTTCTTTAGAGCAGAGTTTTTTCTGTCTTTGACCTTGGGCACCACGCGAGAAGCCTAGGAATCAGATCCGCCTTTTTTTGTGGATTGCGGTAGAGCCGGAGGGCCTTTTGGATTTCTTGATGTAGCGTGGCAATCGGAAGTTAGGCCCCAGCATCGGGGCTCCAGCATTCCCCCCCCTCCCCCCCCCGCTTTTGCCCATCCATCTTTCTTTCCTAACACTTCAAGTTCCACGGGAATAGCGAAAGGGACGTAAGAACAGAGTGCCAGTGGAATTTGTTAACCTGGGTCTGCAATACCGGTAGTACTCTAACGCTTACCAGGTCACAGGCCCTGTTGACAGTGTGAAGTCATTTAGCTCTGTAAAAGGAAAGTCTGTTAATACTAGAGTAACCACGCACGTTAAATACACCGAAATTTAATGACAAATCCTATTCTCTTTGCTTTAATGCAGTTTGTGGGACTGAATGGAGCTGTGCTAGTGCAAGTTTTAAGTAGATGAGAGTGTGGTCTAGAGGAGTAGCAATGAGCATTATAAAGTAGCAACGTTAGAACATTATGTGATTCCTGAGGTTTTGAAGCTGAGGCATAATTTACAATGTTACAGAAGATAATAAACTTATTCTTAGATAATATGGGCGATGACTCTGGATTAGAGTAGTGGCTAGAGTCTCATATATGAGCTTCAAGTAAGGAGAGGGGAGTTGGGAGAGAAAAGAAGGCTTAAGTTACCAATAACTTAATAATATGTAGAAGGAAAACGAAGCCATCGAGGAAAAGGGTTACTTCCCCCTAAGACTTGAAAGGAACCTTAAAAAACTTTTGCACCTTTTGCCGTTCTGCATTTGGAGATCTTTGTTGTCAGTGTTAAGCACCAGGCTTATTCATATTCAGTGTGGCTACCACAGTTCTTTCATCAAACTTTTGTCAAATACTGACTGATTTGTTAGATACCTTGCCAGGCAGGTACTGCCTAAAAGCATAATTAACTAACTAAATGAATTTATTTCTCTAATTTCACAAAGGTAGCTTGTATGTTACTTACAATTTAGGAACACTGAATGCTTTTTTGAACTTTAAAAATTAATGCATTTTTGAATGTAATCATTTTTCTTTTGCCTTTTAAAATCCTTATAGTAACTGCTTACAGGGTAAATTTTTTGCTGTTTAGCACAGCATGTGGAACCCTTTATAATCTTTTGAATGGCTCTTGTCTTTCATTTTACGTCTTGCAACCTCATCCTATTTTGCTGTTCATCAATATGGAACTTTAAAACCCTTGAGCCACGTATTTCCTTAGTCTAACACTATCCTCTTTCTCTTGATTTGGCTGACTTCTTTTTATCTTTTAAATTTTATTTTAGACGTCATTACTTTATGAAGGCTTTCCTTAATCTTCCCAGATAGTCTTTCCTCAGGCTGTTTTTGTACCTCATATATACTTTTTTTTTTTTTCTTCTCATTCATCACATAAGATAATTATCTGCTTGTTTAGATGCTTTTCTCCCCTGGTAGACTGTGAACTCCTTAATGGCAGGGACAGAGTCTTATTCATCCCTGTCTTCTCAATACCAGGTACAATGCGTGGTATACAAGAGACACTAAATATTTAATGGAAGAATAAATTAATGAAAGATAACCCCTTTATTTGTAGTCAGACTAACCAAGAGTGACAGTTCTCTTACAATGCTTAATATCAGGGACTTAAGTTAAAATCAAGAGCTTAAGAGTTATGCAATCAATCTTCTCATTATATTCGCACATTTATAGCGGCTCAGAGAAATTAAGTCGTGAGATTTACATCACAAATTGGTGAAGTCAGAATTATATTCAATCATTCAACCCCATGTTTCATTTTTCTTTCACTGGAACACTCTTTCATTGGAACATACTGATTAATTTTTTGAAACATTCTGAGTATAGGTATTCCAGTCAACAATGGATCCTTTTACTTCCAAAATCTTTTTTAAATTTATGGGATTTTGGAGTTGTTAATGATTTTAAGATGACCTAGTAAATTGTATTAGTTATTATTTTTCACTGGAAATGACAGAAATTTAAAACAAGTGAAAGAATTAAAAAAAAAAAATCTCATGTACCTTAAAGCTTTCACTGTTACATTCAGTTATTCTCATGACTCCAAAAATCTGTTTTTCTTCATCCCTAAGCTCTTACTTTCTTTCAGGTTAAATTTATTGTCAGGCTAATGTTTTAATTGGGATCTCCAGGTTTACATTCAGCCAGCTTAGCAGCCCCTAAGGAAAGTGCACACCTGTGCCAGTGTTAAGGTTGGCTGTCTTTGAGTTGGCTTGGCTCTTGTTCGCTATTTAATTAGTCAGATTTATTTATTTTTTTTAAGAGTCTTTTTTCCCCCCATGTGTTTATTTTTGGATGTGCTGTGTCATGGCTTTTCACAGGCTTTCTCTGGTTGCGGTGGCTTCTCTTGTTGCCGGGCACAGGCTCTAGGTGCCCGGGCTTCAGTAGTTGTGGCACATAGGCTTAGTTGCTCCAGGACATGTGGAATCTTCTGAACCAGGGGTCGAACCCGTGTCCCATGCATTGGTAGGTGGATTCTTTTTGTTGTTCTTCCAGTTTTATTGAGATATAATTTACATACAGCACTGTATAAGGTTAAGGTGTATAGCATAATGATTTGACTTATATCACAAAATGATTATCACAGTAAGTTTCTCATATGCAATTTAAGGAACTGAAAAATTTTTTCTTGTGATGGGAATTCTCAGGATTTACTTTTTTTTTCTGATTGATTTTTTAATTAATTAATTTCTAATTGAAGGATGACTGCTTTATAATGTTATGTTGGTTTCTGCCATACTTCAGCATGAATCAGCCATAGGTATACATATGTCCCCTCCCTCCTGAACCTCCCTCCCACCTCCCACCCCCCCACCCCTCTAGTTTGTCACAGAGCCCTGGTTTGAGTTCCCCGAGTCGTACGGCGCAGCCCCACTGGCTGTCTGTTTTACATATGGTGGCATCTATGTTTCCATGCTGCTCTCGCCATTGGTCCCACCCCTCCCGCACCCGTGACCAGTGACCACACATCTCTTCTCTGCTGCCATTGCTGCTGGCAGGTGGATTTTTATTCACTGTGCCACCAGGGAAGTCCTAAATTAGTCAGTTTTTAATTGGATCACCAGAACCAAATTATTCCCACCCTTGGATATTTCTCAAAGGAAAATTAAGGTCTCCTGTAAAGGGGGTCCAGGATGCTTGGCCATAAAAGAACAATCCCCTTACATGAAGCTCATGTTGTTCAAGCAGCTTGCCTACTTGAGGCCATGAAGATAATCAAGATTGAGTCATTTTCCTAAATTGATATATACTTCAGTGGGCACAAGGATTGGAAATAGTATGATATAATCACTGTATCCCAGACCTAGGGCCAATTTTCGTTGAAGCCTCATAGTTTTCTCATATTAACTCAGGCCTAGAGCAATGAATGGTATGTATCTAGAAAGGCTAGGAAGTTTTAAAAATATACTATATAGGCACAGTATTTAACATAATTATTTTTTTTAAACAGTAATTCTTTGTGGAACTTGTCACTTATTTGTTGCTTTAATAAAAGAACCATTTGTATTCTTGATTTTTCTTTTTTCATAGAACATGTTGATCCTTTTTTGATTAAAGGGGAAAATCATTAAAAATAAGGAATCATGTCATGTCAGTACACTACATTAAGCTATCCCCACACTTTACTCATTGTTTTACATTTAGTCACTTCCAATTAAAGTGAATTCCTCATTAGAAAGTCATGTAGAACAAGATTGTTTTGGTTATTGAAAAGAGTGTGTTTTGAGTCCATATTTATTTTTGCTTTTATTAATTTATAATGCAGTTTACGTTCTGTTATGAACCTGATTTTGCATTTCATCTGATAAATTTTGTGTATCTGTGTATTCAAATTTGTGGAAGAAGTTGCTCAAACTGATAATACAGTATATTATCAGTAGCATATCTTAGTGGTTCCAAAATTTCTTGCAGTACTTTCTTATAGTTGTATATCTGTGTAGGGAAATATAAAATAAAATATTTGTTTTAAATAATGGTTTAGATGTATGAACAAAGCTGTAATGACATGATTTTTATGATGAATATAATTGATATTTAGTTCCCCTATAATAGGCATATCTACTGTAAAGCATCATGTATAAAGAAGTTGTCTAATTTAATGGGAACCAACTGTATCATTAGTGCATAAAGTAGCTTTCAGTTCAGTTCAGTCACTCAGTCATGTCCGACTCTGCGACCCCATGATTCGCAGCATGCCAGGCCTCCTTGTCCATCACCAACTCCTGGAGTTCACCCAGACTCATGTGCATCGAGTCGGTGATGTCATCCAGCTATCTCATCCTCCGTCGTCTCCTTCTTCTCCTGCTCTCAATCCCTCCCAGCATCAAAGTCTTTTCCAATGAGTCAACTCCTCACATGACGTGGCCAAAGGATTGGAGTTTCAGCTTCAGCATCAGTCCTTCCACTGAACACCCAGGACTGGTCTCCTTTCGGATGGACTGGTTGGGTCTCTCTGCAGTCCAAAGGACTCTCAAGAGTCTTCTCCAACACCATAGTTCAAAAACATCAATTCTTTGACACTCCGCTTCAAGTCCAACTCTCACATTCATACATGACCACTGGAAAAACCGTAGCCTTGACTAAGTGGACGTTTTTTGGCAAAGTAATGTCTCTGCTTTTGAATATGCTATCTAGGTTGATCATAACTTTCCTTCCAAGGAGTAAGCGTCTTTTAATTTCATGACTGCAATCCCCATCCGCAGTGATTTTAGTATGTACTTTTGTCTTGCAGAATATGTTTTTATCTTAGTACCGAAATTCTTGGTCAGTGCAATTTTTAATTTAACACTTTTATTCAGTATTCCCAAGCAAATCCATTCTTGCAAAATGTTGGCAGACTTTTGATTGGTTTCATTTCTTGGAATATTGTAAACAAAGTATTACCAAAAAATGATGGGCTTTTAAAAAGCGTTTTTATTTTGAAGTAAATTAAGACTTACAGGAAGTTGCAAAAAGAGTAAAAAGAGAGTTCCCGTGTATCCCTCACCTAACTTTCCTCAATGATAATATCTTGTATAACTATAGTGTATTGTCAGAACCAGGAAATTGACACTGGTATGGCAGTATTTACTAAACTGCTGTCCTATTTGGATTTTACCCGTTTGTGCGTGCGTGTATTTTACCACACATGCAGATTCATGTCACCACCACTATCAGGATATAGAACTGCTCCATCACCGCAAAGGACTACTCTGTCACCCTTTTCTAGTTGGAGCCTCCATCCACCCGTAACCCCTGGCAACCACTGATCTGTCCTCTATCATGATACTTTGTCATTTCAAGAGTGTTGTATAAACGGGATCATAGACCACTTTGGATTTTTGTTTTAAAAGCGTTCTTTGTTTAGAATGAGAACATATGCATGTTGAAAAGGAGTCCCCAAAGTCACTCCAAATACCATTAAGGAGTAAGTTTCAGTGTATGAATTTGGGGTTGGGGTACACAGACATTCAGTCTATAGCACCTCTTTTGGAATCTTCTACTTGTCTTAGTTTGGAATATAAGTATGACATAGGAATTTTGTAAGAGAAATATCTTGTACCTGTACTGATTGCCCTGAATACTCTGAAAGTTCCCACTGCTGTAGCAGAAGGCCACCTTCTTGGGTTCTGAGGTACAGCTGCCACTTTAGTATAACATACAAAACCTTTGAATTTTCATTAGGTCAACATTGGATTGGTAATAACAACAGAATCAACAGATACAGAGGACTGAGGTCACTAGGTACAAATACCATGAGAGCATAAGAAGTTGAGACGAGCTGGGGATGGCTTTTTTCTTTTTTGCCAGTCATTTTGGGTAGAAAGTGGTTTGACTGCATTCAGCATATGGCACATTTTAAAAAGTATTTGTGGCTTCATTGAATCTGTGCTGACAGTGTACCATTTTGTTTTCCTAGATGAGTGTGAGAATTCTGAAAGAGCATGCTTAGTGAGTTAAACTGTCACTGCAGTTTGTGAGTGGGACTTCGTTAGGCTGACGGATTATTATGTAACCTAGCTATAACATGTAATCTGATAACTGTATATGCCCTAGTTTGGGAAATTCATTTTTTATTAATCCTTCAAATATTTATTAAAACCGTAATTGTAGTATTTAAGAAATGGTGTCTTTCCTTCTAAATCAGTGTATCATGCATTGTATTGCAGCAGGTGATTGACTTCTTGACAGGAAGGATCACAGCCTTGCCTGTGTAGTAAGAGAATTTTGACGGAATACTTGATTTTAGTCAAAGGCCAAGAATGGGACTTCTCTGACTGTCCAGGGGTTAAGACTTTGCCTTCCAGTACAGTGGGGTACAGATTTTATCCATCCTTTTTTGGGGAGCTAAGATCCCACATGCCTCATGGCCAAAAAACCAAGACATAAAACAGAAGCAATATTGTAACATGTTCAATAAAGATTTTAAAAATGGTCCACGTCCAAAAATCTTAGGGAAAAAAACAAGAAACAGTTGAGAATTTCTGATGTTAACAATTAAACTTCATAGTTTTCAAGTCATCTAAAATAACATTTTTTGGCAGAAAATGTTTACTAAATATTAGAGATTTTTAGAATAAGTATTCATCAGTGTTTCATTCAAGGTGTAGCAATGGACTGAGCTCATTTGAAACCATTATCTTGAGTGCGGTGATGGACTCATTTTTTAAGATCCCTAGTGCAATGCATGAGTTTGGCTTTATGGCAGGCCTGTCCCCCTGGGCCTCTCATAGTGTCCCATGCCAGAAAAAACTGGCCCCGAACCATTGCCCAGCCTCTGCCCATAGGCTGCAGGCACTGAAGTGGGTTGCACAGTGAAAAAAAAAAAAAAACCCTAATGCGTAGCACATGAAGCTGTGCAGGAGCCAGATAGAGAGACTTCTAGGCAGTCCTATGAGGAGTTTAGGTTGCTGATTGCAGCCGTGAAATTAAAAGACGCTTACTCCTTGGAAGGAAAGTTATGACCAACCTAGACAGCATATTAAAAAGCAGAGACATTACTTTGCCAACAAAGGTCCACTTAGTCAAGGCTATGGTTTTTCCAGTGGTCATGTATGGATGTGAGAGTTGGAGTATAAAGAGAGCTGACAGCAGAAGAGTGGATGCTTTTGAGCTGTGATGTTGGAGAAGACTCTTGAGAGTCCCTTGGACTGCAAGGAGATCCAACCAGTTCATCCTAAAGATCAGTCCTGGGTGTTCAGTGGAAGGACTGATGTTGAAGCTGAAGCTTCAATATTTTGGCCACCTGATGCAAAGAGCTGACTCCTTTGAAAAGACCCTGATACTGGGAAAGATTGAGGGCAGGAGAAGAAGGGGACGACAGAGGGTGAGATAGTTGGATGGCATCACCAATTCAATGGACATGGGTTTGGGTGGACTCCGGGAGTTGGTGATGGACAGGGAGGCCTGGCGTGCTGCAGTTCAGGGGGTCGCAAAGAGTCAGACATGACTGAGCGACTGAACTGAACTGAACTGATATGTAGAACAGTTTGCTAGACTCCATTCTGCTCAAGGGCAAATTACCCATAACAGTTTGGCAATTCAGTTTAGTATATGAGGAAACATGGTATCCAGTTGTATTCTTGTGAATATAGGCAAGAAACTTATTCAGTTATGTGTGTAGAATGAAAGCTCCGTTGAGTACATAGATTTTTATCTTGTTTGTCACTAGTTCTTTTACTTTCACTCTAACTTTAAAGCATTTACTTTGAAAAGTAAATAGCAATTTTCAATATCTGAAAATTGAGCTAGTTAATAATTTATAGACAGAAAATCAATGTTATGAGAACTGTTCCTTGGGAAGGGAGAGGAAACAGGGATCAGAGTTGGAGCCCCGAGTAGCCCTTGGGTACCAGCTTTGCTGCTGAAGAGTGGGAGATTTGGAAATAGCTGGTAGAAAAGGAAGCAGGTGCACTTGAGTGAAACCTTTTCTTCAGGTCTACTGTTGCTGCTAGCAGGAATTCTGCTGATAAAATAGTAACTCATCACCAAGTTCTGTCAGTTTTCTCTCTTGAATATTGAACGCTGATTCTCCACTTTGCATTTCCACTGCCTGTCCCTCGTCCAAGGTTTTTGTCTTGTTTTTGCCATGCTGCACAGCTTGCAGGATCATAGTTTCCTGACCAAGGATCAAACCCGGGCCCCTAGCAGTAGAAACACAAGAGTCCATAACTACTGGACCACCAGGGAATTGCCCCGGTTTCTGTATCTCTCCTGGAGCTCCTGCAGACCATCTTGAGCAGTCTCTTCACACCCTCTCACTGCCTTCTGGGTCTCTGTCTACACTGTGTCAGGTTGGCCTTTTCAAACTGCAAATCTGGTTTTAAAATCTGCCTAAAAGTTCTTTGAATTTTCCCGTGGTTCTTCAGCTCCAGTCCAGTGTTGCCTAACTCAGGCCCTGGGATCCTGTTTGGTCTGAGCCCTGTTTTCTTCTCTAAATCCATCTCCTTCCAGTCACATAGGCCTTCTTTGCATTCCTGCGATGCTGTCATCTCTCCTGCCGCGGAGCTTCTGTATTTGTTGCTGTTACTCCTTGCTTGTTAACTGCTATTTTATCTTTCATATCAGCACACAAATTACTAGTCAAGGGTACTTTCCCCATCCTTCGATTTTTAGATTGAAACTCCAAATTATTCACTCTGATAGCCTCTTCTGTCTTTCCTTTGTAGCACCAAATGCAGTTATAGATTTCCATCTATTTGACTAATTATTTGATCAGTGAGGTCAGGGACAAGAGTGATTTTCCTCCCTATTGTATCTGTAGTACTCAACATGAGAGGTAGTTTTTTTTTTCCGCCTGTAAACATTTGTTGAATGAATGGACCATTTTGTTTGGTTCAGCTTTATAAGCTTCTAATTCAGCCATTTAAAACAAAGTAGAATCTAGTCCTGTAGATGTTTTTTGCTTACTTAATCTTGAACTTTGTTCCCACCTAATTTTTTAGGACATTAGTATCATTGGGGGTGTCCGTGTCTCATCCTACTTACTCTCTTAGTTTAAGAAATTGTGACAACAGTGCCTTGTTGTTGTTGTTTTAAAGAACTTTCCATGAATTTATACTATATTTTCATGTTATTATTTTACATAAAGCACACAGTGTTCTAAAGTTTTCATTTTGTTGATTAGGGCACAGACTTCAAGGTAGTAACATATCTAAGGTTCCACAGCCAGGTAGGAACTGAGGTCTGCCTTTGAGTTCATGTCCTCTCTGGTACAGTACAACTACTTTTCACTGGTGACAGTTACAATTTTGAGCTTTTATTTATAAAACTTACTTGAAACAGTAGGCTGATACAAAGATTTAACTTAGACTCAGCTTCTTTGAAAATGAGATTACAAAATAATATGAAAACATAATACTAAGATCACTTTTTTCCCATTTGAATGAAAGGATATAAGTATGAATGTTATATTTCAATTCACATGCATAGATTTCTTGTAAGATAGATAAAAATGGGATTATTGAAGTAATCTCCTTAGAGACTAAATGAGTATGCTCTGCAGAAAAAAAAAAAATAAGAATATTGATTGTTTTAGTCAGTTTGCATGTGTGCCCACTAAATTGATTCATTCGTGTCCAACTCTGTGCAACACTATGGACTGCAGCCTGCCAGACTCCTCTGCCCATGGGATTCTCCAGGCAAGAATACTAGAATGGGTTGCCATGCCCTCCTCCAGGGGATCTTTCTGATCAGGGATCAAACCTGCATGTCTTATGTCTCCTGCATTGTCAAGCAGGTTCTTTACCACTAGCGCCAACTGGGAAGCCCCTTAGTCAGTTTAGGCTGTCTTAACAAAGTGCCGCATACTAGGTAACTTGTAAACAACATAAGGTAGTGTTCTAGAGGCTGGAAGTCTGAGACCAGGGTGCCAGCGTGGTCAGGTGCTGGTAAGAACCCTCTTCTTGTTTGCTGTCTGCCAGTGTATTGTAGCCTCACACGTCCCCTGTGTGTTTCTTATAAGGGTACTAATCCTATTCGTGAGGAATCCACTTTTGTGATCTAATAACCCTCTGAAAGGCTCCACCATCAAGTACCATCACATTGGAGTTAGGGTTTCAACATGAGCCTTTTGTGGAGACACAAACATTCAACTCATTGCATTACCTATTTATTTTCCAGCAGTTACATGATCTTATGAAGAAGAGCAAGAAAAATGTACCCATTTAATGCTGATGTTCAATAATTCTATGAAATAGTGATTTTATTAGTATTTTTATTGGAAACTTTTCACTTTTTTAAACATTTGTGATGATTGAGTATTTATTAACGAAGTAATGGTGATTCTTTCCCCTTTTTTTTCTTTAGTCCGAGGCTCAGAAGGGCTGTACATGGTAAATGGACCACCACATTTTACAGAAAGCACAGTGTTCCCAAGGTATGGTTTTATTTTGTTGAGTAATGTTATAGAGAGCAAAAAAGGAATAGATAAGCTAGTTTCTTGGGACAGATCATATAATGTTAACAGAAGATGGGAACAATGCATATTCTCTATCAAAAAAAATGACCTTTAGATTTGAAAACAGTAGCTTGAGTACATTTAAAAGGTCTAGACAATAGTGTAATTTAGTTTTTGCCTGAGGCTTAGAGGAATGAGGAAAAACTTGTGAATGAGATAGCCAGACCACTGCCTATCATCTCCATTAAATTACAGCCTAAAGGAGTTTTGCTAAACTGTGGTCTGAGTCAACCTGAAAGAGTTCATGCTAACCTTAGAAAAAACAGTTTGAGGATTAAGGAGAATGATGACCAAAAATTAAGGCATGTCAAGTATATAAATATTCCCTCCAAAATCTTTCTCCTTCCCAATATTATTGATCAGTGTTAGACATTGATGGGATCCTGTTCATTACTTTGAAAACTGATAAAGAAAAAAAAATCAAGCATTTATGTTACCTTTCCTGTACAAATTTTTTCAGAGAAACCAAACTGTTGATGAAGAAAACTCTATAGAGCAGTAATAAACCCAGAAGGAAAGTTGGGCTTAGATAATTACCATTTCTTAATCCTAAAGAAGTCATGTATCATTGGTTCTCAAGCTTTTGGATGCCTCAGAATCTCTGAAGAGCTTGTTAAAAAAACCACACACACACAGGATACTGTTGCCTCTTTAGGTTTTCTGATTCAGTAGATCTGGGGCAGGAGCCCATGAATAAGAATTTTTAAGTTCCCAGTTAATGCTGATGCTTCAAGTCGAGAGACCACACTTTGAGAACAACTGATCTAGGCAAATTATCATCGAAAGATGCTGAAACTGTTAGATCAACTGTTGATAGGGAACTTTATAATCAGACTGCCGTTGTCTGACTTCTTTGATGATTTTTTTTATGAGATCCAGTTCTCTAGAACTTTGTTACAGAAAATATGGGCCCAAGGTCAACAGTATTAGCAACACCTTGAGTCAGTGCAGAAAGATAACATCTCAGGCCCTACTCAGTTTACTGACTCAAAATCTGTAGTTTAACCAGGTCCTCAGTGATTTGTATGCACGTTAATATTTGAAAAGTACCACTTTAGAAAATGAGTCTGTATTAAAGCTTTTGTGCTGCACTTCATTGGGATGTGCAGTCCCAAGGCAGCGGGATTGAGGGAGAAAGGGAAATGAGAAAAGGAAGTGAAAGGAAACATAGAATAGGATACACTGAGCTGACCACCAGTTCACAAAATCCAGCCGGGTTGCTTGAGCATGCAGATCTCTCCATTGAGGTTGTATAAAACCACTGTGCCTTAGAACAACCTATTGTTAAGAGGATGGGTACAGAATTGATTGCAGCCAGAGTCTCTTTTGATCTGTTTGGGCTGAATCTGAGTGCCAGTGCTCCTCTTCCTGCTACTGCAGAAGGTGTAATGGAAGCCATGCTGAAACGTGGCCCTCATTCCTGAAGAGTCTGAGACAACCAGTGGTGTTAAGGAGATGAGGTGGCCACATCTCTTCCTTGAATGGCTGGCGCCTGGGAGCAGGGAGGATTCGCTGGATCTGAGGAGGCTCATAATGAGTCCAGTACAATCTTAGCATCACTAAGAGTAGAACAAGGAGATATTGAATGTCTCTTGGTGAGTTGCAATAGGAACAGTGTAGTATTTACCTTCTATGAAGATTTTTAAAAACCTGCTTCTAGTCAGGCTTTTAGATCTGGGCATTATTGTGTGATTGCAGAAACACAAATGTCATCATTAGAAGAATTAATGCAAAGATAGTGCCCTGTTTAGAAGGGGTGTACTGGTGAGTTCTCAGTGTGTCGTTATTTGACAATTCAGATATTTATTAGCTACAAAATTCTGATCTGATGTTGTGACTACGTGTATGGACATTACTGAACACACACACACACACACACACACACACACGTTTCTTTATTGGTCTTCGTTATCTCTGGGAGATGTGCTCACAGTGGCCATCTCCATTTGAGAGATACAGTGTTTAAAGTTTTGATCATTTGATAGAAGACTGCCAAGAAGTCCAAGTTCCACAGGTTAGTTTTTGTACAGAATCCTGCATCCATATTTATTTAATGTGACTGTCCTCTTCTGGTTGTTAATACTTTCTGTCTCTGCACAGGAGAAATTGATGTAAGATCTTTGTCTTTCAAATCCAGGGGCACTTATTGGCTACTTGAGGATATTGTATCCACCATTGTTTTGTTATGCTCATAGTTTGGGAAATTCTTTACAAAGCTGTGTTGAAATCCTTCAGCTGTCTCAGGATAAGGACTGACAGCTGGTAACTTCCACATTGTTGTTTGTTTTTAGTTGCTAAATCCTGGTGACTCCATGGAATAGCCCCACCAGGCTCCTCTGTCCATGGGATTTCCCAGGCAAGGATATTGGAGTGGGTTGCCATTTCTTTCTCCAGGGGATCTTCCTGACCCAGGGGTCAGACCCAGGTCTCCTGCATTGCAGATGGACTCTTTACCACTGAACCACCTGGGAACTAGTTTCCACATACACTTACTTTTTTGGGTTTTCAGACAAACTAGCTATTCACCTCAAAGGGCTCTGTTTTTTACTTAAGATTGATCTGTTGGTATAAAAATCGATTTCCAGCTTACTTTACAGTGGTGGTCAATGCTACATTTTAAGAGAGAAAGTATTTTGGACAAACTAAAGCATGTTAGAATTATTTTCTAAAATTTATGTAAGTTCTTAGTCACTGAATTAGTAAGATTGTGGATTTTTGATTAGATTTTTTTAAAGTATTAATGTTTATTAATTTAAGCTTTTTTTTTTCTTGTCATTTTTCAGAGAATCTGGGAAAAATTGCAAAGCCTATACCTTTAGTAAGGATGGGACCTTGTTTGCCTGGAGCAATGGAGAAAAGTTAGTGTTTATTTATATAACTTTTTTTTGTATATGTCATGAATATAAAACATAATTGTTTTATTTGAATAACAGGTATTTGAATGTCATTTATAAACTCCATCTTTATAGTCTTGGTACAGTTAGGTATTATCTCCAGTGTAACATCCACAGAACATCTCCAAAGTTGTTAGTTTCTATTTATGTCTTGTTTGAGTTCTCTAGTTTCTTAGAATTAAAAAGGAACATATGAAAAGGGGCTATTAATTTAATGCCAATGGTTTGTTTTAAGTGGTGCTCTAAGTTACTGGTTAGGGTTTCTTGAGTTCTGTATTAATACTTAGAGAGTAGTTCTCTTTGCTCCTTTATCTTAGATACTTTATATGTTTGCTGTTAAATTACTTAACAGCTGTATTTATTGCTATTAATTTTGTTGTAGATAACAGCGTGTCATTAAGTATAAGTTATTCAAAAGTATATTTGGTATAGTCTATATTACATAAAATAATCTGATTATAAAATTGGTCTTACAGCAAAATAAGTATTTAGATTTCAGTGTCATAATTTCACTCAGAAAACTAATCCTTTTCCATGTTCCATAGTCACTGTATTTTAATTAATAGAACCAGGAAAAATGCCCAAATATTTTTTGCTTGATTTAAAGTTATTTTAGTGTTGTTGTGTTTAGTCAGATACAATAGCTTAGATTTTTAAAGGGGGAAAAACAATTACATGAGTTTGGAAAGTGCATTTTAAATGTTTCTTATACCATGGTAATATGTTCTCGGGTCTTTCAACTATCAGGTCAAGTTGGATTAAACACATGATTTTTTAAAGTGCTAGAAAGATTATGTTGAGTTAGTTGATTCACTTCTACAACTAAGTAGCTGGCAGGATTCACTTTCATAATTAAAAATGTTCATTAGTATATTTTTGTAAATTACTAAATACAGTCAACAAACTACTACTCAAATTATTAAGAATGTAATTATATTGGGTCTTATTCACAGTGTTAACAGTCTTAGTCTTAAAGGATTCACTTTCAACTTACTTCTTTAGGTGTAACCTTTTGGGTTGTATTGTTTTTAAATCCATATTTTAGTTTGTACTATTTGGGTAATAAGTTGATAGAAATTTACTATCTGATAGGATATACCATATATCTTTTCATTACCTATTATCTTTTTGATGTATCCTTTATTCCGATAGCTTAGAGTTTATTGAGTAAGTTTATTTTCACTTTGGCAATTATCATTAATTATTTTATATGTCATATCTCCACTTTGCTTTCTGTTAAATTCAACTCAATCCTTTTACTATGTCCCCACATGTTGTGTCCATTCATCTTTTTAATATATTTTTTCATACCTTGCTCTAGTATTTATTTCCTTAAGGTGCTGCAACCACAACAATACATATTGTTCCTGGGACAAGAGAAACAGATGTAGTGTATTGATTGTAGTCTTTGCTGAGTCCGTGGTTAATTAAGTCAGAAGCTATAGCTGATTTTTCCTCAAATATATGTGTATGAAATATACACCCTTCATTAAACTAAGAATAACTTCAGAGTTTATTAACAACAAACTTCATGTAATTCTAAAATATGTAATTTACAGTAAATTGTAAAGAATCTACAGTTGTAAGCATGTGTGTCTGTGTGTTTAAGCAGTTTTTGCTTATCCTAACCTACTGTTCTCAAACTTCAGTTGAACAAAATAACTTTAAGGAATTTTGGCAGTGAGAAGGACTATCTTTTTTTTTTTTTTTAATCCTAAGGACTACACAAGAGCAAGTCAGGCCAAACAGGTTTCAAAGCCTGCTCTGGCATTTATTAGTAGTATGATCTTGGGCAAATCATCAAATCATATCACTTTTTTTTTTCTAACCTTCAGTTTTACCATTTGTAAAATGGAGATGTTAATATCTATTTTATGAGATTGTTGTGAGGATTAAATGAGAAAATGTGCATAAAGTGGTTAAAACAGACCATAGTACGTAGAAAATAGTCCCCAAAAATGGAAACTGCTTTTTTAATATACAGTTACTGTCATTTTTTTCTTTATCGTATCATGATAATTCTTATAGTGGTGTATTTTTGGAGAATGCTTCTGAGATTTTAATAGACATCAAAACCCTCCTTGATTATTTCCCCAGCTACTGCAGTTTCCATTTACTCAAATTAAAAAATGTACCTTTTGGTTTTCTCTTGAATTTGATATTCCTTTGCTTGTCTGGGTTTGCACTGTGTTCACTCAAAGGCCTGTTATTTCCTTTTTAGCTAAAGGTGATATCATCTATTGTGTCTTCCTGAAAGTTGTATTTTAATTCCCAGCACCAGCCTTAAATAGGGGCCTTTTGGTAAAACATACACTTTTTATGTTAGAGTATTTATTGGATATTTTCTAGAACTAACTGAAAATTGATCTTTATGAAAAATGAACACTTTAGAGTGATCTGTATTTAAGAAGAAGTATGAATGTTTTGGATAGTGCTGACTATTGTGAAACAGTATTTCATTGCTGAAGTATTTCTTTTGAAACCAGAATAAATGTTATCAGTGTCACTAACAAGGGACTGCTGCACTCCTTTGACCTTCCAAAGGCAGTTTGCCTTGAGTTCTCGCCAAAAAACACTGTCCTGGCAACATGGCAGCCTTACACTAGTAAGTACATTCCAATTGTAAAAATATTCTGATAGGACCAATGCAATTCAGTGGGGGAAAAAGAAGGAGGTTATAACCTTATAGGAAAGTAATTAATCTTTATAATTCTAAGCAGTGTTTAAGAATGTTTTCAATCAACAATGAATCTTGCATTCCCCAAATAGTGTACTTTAAATGATTTCAAATTAGAAGATTTGTCATGAGATGGAGGAAAAGAAAAAGCTCGAGAAAATTTATAAAATAAGTAATCACTGGATAAAGAAGATCTCAAAATTAAGAATAATAATGAACTTTAAAATAAAATGTTTTATATAAGCATAAATGAAAGAGGAAGTACAGAAGACACATCATCTAAGAAATGTGGATGGTATGACAGTAGGAAATGGTGTGCCATTTTCTGGCACAATTAAAGATCTAATATACTTTATATGAGCATTTTATGTAACTGCTTTGTAGATGGGTAATAAAATATTGGGCACTGGTATAGAGCTTATTTTAAAAAGCATTTTGTAATAATGTGGATATTGTTGAATAAATACATGTTCAGTTCAGTTCAGTTGCTCAGTTGTGTCCGACTCTTTGCCACCCATGAACCGCATCACTCCAGGCCTCCCTGTCCATCACCAGCTCCTGGAGTTAACTCAGACTCACGTGCATTGAGTCGGCGATGCCATCGAGCCATCTCATCCTCTGTTGTCCCCTTCTCCTGCCCCCAACCCCTACCAGCATCAGTTAGTATTTGGTTATAAACCTTCTGAGTTTGTTCTTCCAAGAGGCATGGACTGTAATGAATCTTAGTTTTCCAAGTAAGTAAAAGAGAATTGGAGAATCAGTTGAGAACTATGAGTGGTTTTATGTAACTTTTTTTCATGAGTGTGACTTATAGACACAGCTTTCATAATAAGACAGTTTAATCTGTTTAGCAGCAAACCATATCAGACTTAACAAACAAGAAATCTCCTAAGTATTTTTAAAAACTGTAGTAGTTGACTCATTTCAGAAATACTGAACTTCTCAAACAGCTGTCATATCGTCATGGCTTTAGGAATGGGTGATTAAATCTATAATTTACATTAGAGGGGAAAGTTGATTTAAAGCATCTCTTACCTGATCTTTATAATCTTTTTGAAATTTTTTCTAAGAATGAAATCTTTTTACTGGTGCTAGGAGACAGTTACTGCAAAAAAATTTATTTTTATGGCAGCTTCTAAAGATGATACAGCTGGGATACCCAATCTGCAACTTTATGATGTGAAAACTGGAACATGTTTGAAGTCCTTCATTCAGAAAAAAATGCAAAATTGGTAAGTAAGTGCTTTAAAATAGTAGTTATTTTTAAATATTTTAAATATCTTTTTTTGTATATTGTTTGTTTTTCTGGTATAATATAGAATATAACTTGTCAGGTCAAAATCTAGATCTTTAAGGATTTTGTATGTGGAAATGTAATAGAGTAAGATCTTGATCTTTCTTTGTTTATAAGTATTCTTCCTTAAATGGTAAACAGTATCATAAACTTTAACATGCTATATTCTTGCTCTTCATTGTAGGTGTCCTTCCTGGTCAGAAGATGAAACGCTTTGTGCCCGAAATGTTAACAATGAAGTTCACTTTTTTGAAAACAACAACTTTAGTATGGAAAGATTTATGAAATAATTTTATTGTTTACTATAAATATGTACAGTTTTTATTGTCTTGTATGGCATCATATGGTTCTCCTAAATACTAACACAAAGATACTATTTTATAATAAGTTTTTACCATTTAATTACTACTAAATTAATATATTTGAATAGCTTTTACTGAGTTTAGTTGCTATTGAAATTCTGTGATAGGAATTTTTAAACTATTGTGTAGAATTTCAAACACAGAAGTAGACACCTAGTCCCAGTAATCATCAACCTGTTGTCAGTCCTTCTTCATCCAGTCATCTATTCACCTACCATCTCTTTTACTCTGCTTAAGCAAATCATAAACATCATATAATTTTACCTGTAAATATTTCAGTAAGGTAGTCATAATACTGTTATCACAGATTATAAAATATCTGGTCAGTTTCAAATTTCCAATAATTGCAAATGTAAGTTTTTTTAAAACTCAAGATCTAGATAATGTCTTTCATATTACAGTTGATATATATATATATATATATGTTTCTTTAAATATAGATTTCCTCTCTATTCTTTTTTTTCCCCTTGCAGTTTATTATTTTAGAAATTTAATTTAATTTAAATTTTGCTCTTGTATCCTATTCTGTAATTTACCATGTTCATCTATTTCCTGTAAATAACTATTTGAATCTAGAGTTGGTCAGTTTCAAGTTCTTTTCGGGAGATATGAGGGCAAGACTACATCATCATAAGGCAGTATTTTTTTTATCAAGAAGCACCTAATGTCTCATTGTCTTTAATTTTGTATAGTTAATTGGCATTAATATTCAGTGCCTTGATCCTTTATTTCATGAGTGGTTAGAAATTGCTGATATTAAAATTTCCCTCCTTCTCATCTCATTTATTAGTTTTATACTACCACTATAAAGAGAATTCCCGTTTCTACTATTTGGTTATCTAGTGATACTTTTTATATCGGAAAGGCAAGATAAATATTCTTTTCCTTTATCACTTTTAACAAAATGAATTCTTTCACTAGCAACTAGATCCCTTAGACAAGTTAGCCTCCCCCCAACCTAATAAACATATATGATTAATCCATTTTAAAAGTTATTCTTATTAATGCTTAAATTGTCCTGTCATTGATCTTTAATGACTTCTTTGCTGTATGCTGGGATAAGTCATTCTAGGGTTATCTTGTTTATTTCTTGCTATATACCTATAGTCAGCCATTTCTCTAGTACACTCTGCTCTCTTTTGGTGGAAAATGGAGACTACATTTAGAGACTACAGTCTGGGTATAGAGGATTCTCTTTGCTACTGTGTTGATTGATCATTGTTTCTAATCCTTTTTTTCTTCTTTCTTATCTTTCATCTGTATTGTTTTTTGTTAACAGTGAGAATCTGGTTCTCTGGGCTACCAGGGGTGATAGTTTGAGAATAGTACATCCATATAATCAATCATTCATTTGCTTTGTTCTACTCGAGCACATAGTGTTCTTAGAATAGCAGTACCAGCAATATAATACCAGTAACATGATTATTGAAAAATACTTTAAAGAAGAAATTTTGCAGCTCGTTTTGTCCTTAGAGCATTCTGTTGGTGACTGAACACTTTTCAGTACCGATAGTCCCTGACTTGGAATAGTTTGACTTATCTTTTCTGACTTTATAATAAAATGAAAGTGATATATATTCAGTAGAAGTTGTACTTTGAGTGTTGATCTTTCCCTGGACTAGAGATATGTGGTATAATACATGAGGTTGGGCAACAGCAGTGAGCCACAGCTCCCAGTCAGCCACGTGATCACAAGGGTCAACAACTGATACACCTATTCTGGACTCTTACAGCCATTATGTTATTCATTTTTAGTTCAGTATTCAATGGATTACATGAGATATCCATCATTTTATTATAAAATCAGCATTGTGTTTAATGATTTTGCTCAACTATAGACTAACATTAAGTGTTCTGAGCACATTTAGGGCAGTCTAACGTAACCCACTCCAGTATTCTTGCCTGGAACTACAGTCCAGGGGGTCGCAAAGAGTCGGACACGACTGAGCGACTTCACTTCATACTTCAACGTAAGCGATGCATCAGGTGTATTACATGCATTTTCAGCTTATGATATTTTCAACTTAAAATGGGTTTATCAGGACATAACCATGTTGTAAGTTGAGAAAGTAAAATGGGAATTAGAAACTGTTTACATGTGCCAGAGATGGTATGCAGGCTGATTTTGATAACATCCACACAGTCATTTAGCTTTTGACTAAATTTCCTGCTTTTGAGACTTAATCTGCTGCTGCTGATTTGGGGTTAGCTTGCTTATTTATCTTACTTGCCACTTCATGGAGCATGCTGAAAGGAGGGGACTGCCAGTTTAACAGCTGGATATGCTACTTTTGAACAGCTGTTGATCTCTATATTTGAACAAAGGAAGAGTAATAGCTCTTTATCCCACTGACCATGGGAGCAGTAGTATTGATAACGTGGTTTCTTACTGCCTGGCACAGAGTAATCATTCAACAAATATCCAGCCATTGTTATTGTTACTATTGTTGTGATTATCATTGTTATGGATCTGTGTATCATGTTAGTTATGAAATTTTCATATCCACATTCTACAGTAGCAGGCTAGAGTCATCTTTCCCATCAGATGGGCTCTAAGACAACATTAGTTCAGAGGTTTAAGGGAAGAGAACTGATACCTATTTAATACCTACTTTGTGCCTGGCACTGTGTACCAGGAATTAAGTATGTGATTCTCTTACTTGGTGAAGGTCACACAGTTAGTAGTGACTGAGTAGGAATTCAAGCATAGGTCTATCTCGCTCTCTCCCCATGCTTTTTCTACTGTGTAGCTCTGCCTTGCCTACATGAGACTACATTTTGTGTATAGTTACATTGACCTTTTATGATGTATTCAGAATTTGACACATATCTATTAGGTTTTTCTCATTAACCTAACACTATTTACTTTTTTTTAGACACAATTGCAAATAAATTGCATTTGAAAAAAATTAATGATTTTGTGTTATCACCTGGACCCCAACCGTACAAGGTAATTGCTAATGTTTTTGTTTGTTCATGTGAAATGGTATGAGATTAAGCCTTTTCCTAGTTTTGGTGACTTTAAAGACATATCCATCTTAGTTTATATGCTTCAAAAAATTAAGCATTTATTTATGTCTGTGTATCTTAGGTGGCTGTCTATGTTCCAGGAAGTAAGGGTGCACCTTCATTTGTTAGATTATATCAGTACCCCAACTTTGATGAACCTCATGCAGCTTTAGCCAATAAAAGTTTCTTTAAGGCTGATAAGGTCACAATGCTGTGGAATAAAAAAGGTATGATAACTATCTTTTTATCTCCCATTTTGTTTGTCAAGCATTAATTTAGACTTATATTCCTGTGTGTATAGAAAAAGGAAAAATTACCAGTGCTTATTTATTGAAAATTTACATATGGTCTGTTATACTTTTTAATGCTTTTCTGATCAACACTAGGTTAATTTATGTTTTAAACCTAATTAAAGTTTTTATCCTTTTAGCTACTGCTGTGTTGGTAATAGCTAGTACAGATGTTGACAAGACAGGAGCTTCCTACTATGGGGAACAGACGCTGCACTACATTGCAACAAATGGAGAAAGTGCTGTGGTGCAATTACGTGAGTGTTCCAGTAGTCTTCCTTTGGTAGAATCGATGATAGTCAAAAATACTGTGCCATAAAAATGTTATCATCTAAGTTCTTTTTTTTGTTTGTTTTTTTGTTTTTTAAGTTGTGTCAGGTCTTAGCTTCAGCACACAGACCCTCTAACTGTGGCTCTCAGGCTCAGTATTTGGGCACATGGGCTTAGTTGCTCCACAGCATGTGTGATCTTAGTTCCTTGACTTGGGATTGAACCCACTTTTCTTGCATTGCAAGGCAAATTCTTAACCACCAGACCACCAGGGAAGTCCACATCTAAGTTGTTGATCAAGTGATAGAACTCACATATTTTAACAACCTTTAAGATAAAATTTATCTTCATTAAGGAATTTAACTCATCCCCAAACATACTCTATTTTGACAGAATCCAATTAGTTAGTTTTGCTGTAAGTTGAGTAGAGAACTTGCTGAGTGAGGTAATTCTACTCTATTAGCTCTTTGGGAGCTTATTTAACTCACTATGACAGCAAGTTGATCTAGTGGGTTTAGCATCATCTTCAGAACTGAAGAGTGTTAACCACTTCATACTTTGTTTCAAGGAGTTAAGGTAACTTAATAATTTTAAAATTCCTGCAACTCAGTAATCTTTTTTATTTTGAATTGAACATGTAAGGGTAAGGTAAACTTTCTTTTAAAAAAGTATGTATTCCCTTTGAAGTCTGGAACCAAACAAGGATGACTCCCCTCCATCCACTTTCTACTATTATTGAACATTCTGAAAGACCTAGTCAGTGTTCCTGATCAAAAGAATAAGTATACAGTTTTGAAAGGTGAAAAGCAAATCACCTCAGCTCATACAGATTGTCACAGTATAAACAGCATCCTCTTATAAACCATAATGGAAAGAAAGATTCCATATATGGCAACAAAACCAAGAAATATATAGGGCTGATGGGAAGAAAACTAAAACTAATGAAGGGCAGACTAACCTTTCGTAAGAATTTTAGAAAGATGTAGTTTCTCTCCAAACTGATCTAAAAATTAAATTAGAATGCCAGTGGATTTTCTTTTTCTACAACTAGATAAGCTCGTTCCAAAGTTGATATCAAAAAGTAAACATGCAAGAATGGTTTGAAAACTTTGTAAAAAAACAAGGAAAGAGGGATTCTGATACTATTAAGATATAAAACAATTGTAATGACAATTTGGTTCGTGTTATGGATAGGCAGATAAATCAGTGGAAAACAACAGGATTCAGAAATAGATCCATACTTCTGTAGCCATTGACTTAAGTCAGCATTTGAATCATGTGTAAAAATACTGCTCTTTTAATATATGGTTTGGGGACAGTTGGCTATTTGTAACAAAAAGGTTTTGCTACTATTTGTTTACCAAGATAAGTTCTGTTTGGGCCAAAAAATTATGTCTAAAACTACAGAACTAGTAGAAAATGTGGGAGAATTTTCTGCTAATCTTAAAGTAGAATAAGACTTTCTAAACACGACAAAAGTCATATTGGGAAAGTGATAAGTTTGAGTATATGAAATTATAGATTTCTAGATTGGGGGAAGAAAAGAGTCCATAAATTAAGCAAAACAAACAATAGGGAAAAATATTTTTAGAAAAGGGATGAGTATGAGAAGAGATGAATTTTGATAGTATATTAAGTATAACAAAGACCAATAATAGGAAAGAAAAATAGATATAAGACAGAAAAAATAGTTCACAAGACTATTATAGNAAAGACTGATGCTGGGAAGGATTGGGGGCAGGAGGAGAAGGGGACGACAGAGGATGAGATGGCTGGATGGCATCACCAACTCGATGGATGTGAGTTTGAGTGAACTCTGGGAGATGGTGATGAACAGGGAGGCCTGGCGTGCTGCAATTCATGGGGTCACAAAGAGTCGACACGACTGAGCAACTGAACTGGACTGAAGTACAGTACAGCTCTGAGATCTAGTACTCAAAAAACTTCATGGAGATCTGGTCTTTTTGATGTGCTGAGTATGGATAGTTTAAGAGACAGTTAGCATTCAGATTATAGCAAAGTTGAGAGAAATCAATAAGTAGATCAATCTGATAAGAAGTTGAGTACTATTGTTTATGCTACATGTTGCCTGAAATTACTCTGGTGTTACTTTTTCCCAGCTTCATTGGAACATAATTTACCTATAAAATTGTAAGATATTTAGAGGGTACATCATGGTGATTTGATATACATTAAAAAGGTTCCCTCTCACCTGGAGATTAACACATCCTTCACCTTATTTATTTATTTAGAACGTTTGAATTCTGCTCTCAAGGAATTTGAGCTGTACAGTTATGCAATACAGTGTTATCAAGTAGAGTCATCATGTTTTACATTAAATCCTTCTTGATGGTATATGTAATTCACCCTCTTATTGAATGTAGTTAATAGTTACAGAAATACCTGATGATGAAAATGATTGCTTGTTTTCATTGTATAGTCTGACAAGTTGCTTAGTTTTTTAAAGACTTCTTCATTATGTTAGCTGGATTTATAATTGTGTAATTTATTTACCCCTTCCTATTCGATTCGTTTTCTTACTGTCGGTTTTTTTTCCATTTTTCTTCTAATCTCTAGTTTTGTAAGTAAAGATCTATCAATTGACTATTTGTGCAAAGAAAATAATTGAGGCAACTGGATTTCTTTTGGCAGTAGTCAGATCCAAAAGGACCACAGAAGAAGCTATTGTTAGTATTTAATTTTATAAAAATCATGTGTCAGTGGTAGTACTAAGAAAAATGCCATTGTTTAAACAAAAATAAAGTGAATTTTGCTGGCTCTTATAATTGAAAGGTATCGTATATAAACTAATAGGAAGACCCTTATTAAATCCATCCTGACCATCAAAGTAAACAAACTTGCTAGAAGAGTTTTGAAATATTCTTTGTCAGTGAACTTAAGATAAATTTGATAAAATAAATTTGTCTTGTACTAGCAAAATTTTATAATTTGTTGTATATGTTTTTAAAAACATGGACTCCATTTCAAAATCATTTATTTGTATTTTCCATAGCATGAAGAAGAACCACCTCAGAATATGAAACCACAACCAGGAAATGAGAAGCCATTATCAAAAACAGCCCTTAAAAATCAAAGGAAGCATGAGGCTAAGAAAGCTGCAAAGCAGGTACTTGGGACACTTATCTTTTCAAACCAAAACAGACCAAACCAGTTAAATTAGCTCTATGCCTTAAAGTTTAAAGAATTGTAGTCCTAAAAACTTGATTGTTAGATTATAAAATGTAGTTGGAGTTAGACACAAGTAGCCAAAATGTCTCTTTTGTGTTTACCTCTGAATTTCTCAGTAGTCCTGTATGTGTATCGTGGGACTCAGGGAACTGGGACTGACCTTAAGACCTGAAACCCTAGTGGGATTATGTAGTGTGTTACTTGCAACAGACTGTTTGGAGGAGCCTGGGTGAAATGGTATAGTTTGCTTTCTTAAACCATGTATTTAGGAGAGACCAGAAATTACATAATTATAAAGCTATTTTGTCACTCAGTAGATTGCTACAGGAAATTGTTCAACTAGAAATCTAAATACCAGAAGTATCCAAACAGTGGAAATGTTCTAAAATAATTTTTTTATATACTTCGTAGTTGAAAAACAACAGTTGACAAGTAAATAGTGATGGCTTGTGGCTTATGGTGGTAGTGAGACCAGCTGGGCTAGAAATATGTGGTTAGTAAAGTCGTGGTAATCACATTTTTGAGGTTCAGACAATTTGGTCTTACCTATTAATGCTTAGATTTTGACAGTTCTGGGTTACTTGGGTGTTTTGGGAGGCAGTTACTATTTTAAGGTACAGAATTTCTTTCATCTTCAGTCACTCAGTTGTGTCCAACTCTTTGTGACCTCAGGGACTGTAGCCTGCTAGGCTCTTCTGTCCTTGGGATTCTCCAGGCAAAAGTACTGGAGTGGTTGCCATTTCCTTCTCCAGTAGAATTTCATTGTGTGACCATATTCTGCTAAAATCTGGGCTTAAAATATTGCTGTGTTCTTTTGTAATTGATATATTTTTATCTCCAGAAATATCTGTAAATAACCCAGGCTTTGATGATTCCAAGTAAAATAATCTAGTCCACGTATTAGACTTGTGTAAAAGCAGGACTCAGGCTCTCATCAGAGTGGGTAGGGACCTCTGCTGGTCCTGAATGTTACAGACTAGTAGCTAAGATTCCTTTTTTGTTGTTGTTGGTTTTCCAGCTAATGATTATAGGTGTAATTGACAAATAAAAATCTTAAAGTGTCCAACATGATATGATACAGGTATACATTGTAATAGGATTCCTGCAGTCAAGTTAATTAACACATATATCACCTTACGTATTTACTTCTGAGGGATGGAACATTTCAGTTCTGCTTTCTTAGCAAATTTCAATAACTGTGTTCAGTATAATACACTATTATCAACTATAGTCACCATATTATACATGATATCCTCAAACCTTATTCATCCTATAACTGAAAGTTTGTACCCTTTTACCAGCCCCTTCCCATTTCTCCCATCCCCCATTCCCTCCAGCTCCTGGCAGCCACCATTTCTACTCTCCATTTATGTGATTTTGACTTCTCTCTTTTTTAGATTCCACTTATAAGTGATGTCATGCAGTATTTATCTGTTTATCTTTCTCTTTCTGGCTTTTTGCACTTAGCATAATGCCCTCCAGGTTCACACATGTTGTTGCAAATGGTAGGATTTCCTTTGTATTTTTTTATGGCTGGATACTATTCTACTCTATATATGTTTAATGTTTATATATTACATTTTCTATATTCATTCTTTTGTTGATGGACACTTAGCTTGTTTCCATACCCTGGATATTATAAATAATATTGCGACAAACCTGGGAGTACAGATACCTTTTGGGATAATGATTTTGTTTCCTTTGAATGTATACCCAGAAGAGAGATTGCTGGATCATATGGTAGCTCTATGTTTGATTTCTTGAGGAACTGCCATCCTGTTTTTTTACAATGACTGTATAAGATTCCTTTTAATTGAGATTTAAGGGTCTTCAGAAATCTTTTCAACACAGAATCCTATTTTTATAAGTGATATTTCTTCCTCTTTATCAAAAAATATTTTTAATATGACCATTGCTGGTACTGAGCTCAGTAAATTCCCTTTGTAATAAAATATTAGTTGTTTATTTTGTGTGTTTTTCTGATACTTGAGTACATAAAATTTTGGGAAGAGGGTTGTAGACTCAGTTTTCTAATTTAGAAAAACTAATATTAAAATAGTGACTTTCTTAATGATAGCCCTGTGGCTCTTTTGAAAAAACAATGAGTGCTTTTACTGTAAAACGTAATAATTACAGAAACACTCTCACACACCCACTTCATACAGCCATATAATCACCAACACATGTTATTTACTAAAGATGATGCTACCAACCCATCNAACTAATATTAAAATAGTGACTTTCTTAATGATAGCCCTGTGGCTCTTTTGAAAAAACAATGAGTGCTTTTACTGTAAAACGTAATAATTACAGAAACACTCTCACACACCCACTTCATACAGCCATATAATCACCAACACATGTTATTTACTAAAGATGATGCTACCAACCCATCATTGTGGAGTTGCTCTTTGCATGTTTTCTCAGTGAGAGCAAAATGTTTTCGACTTTCAAGATAATTCTGTGAGTATGAAAAGAATTTTTTTTTTTTGAGACAACTGGTTGAAGTTAGTAAAAGTTATGATTGTGTGGTAGAATGAAGGTAAACAATCTATGATAGGACCTCACCTTAACCAGACCTTCTTTCTTATGCCTGACTGTGAATTAAGGAACCAAAGAGAAGGAATCAGATATATGTAATCTAACCAAGTACTTTTATAAATTTATGGTGATTCTATGAACTTATCATCTTTATCAAAAATAATTGAAACAAAGAGTTTAATCTTATCATATGCATAGCCTTTCCAGAGAATGACCAGAATTTAAATACAGTAACATAGACACTTTGACTTTTTGTTTTTTAAAATATGGAAAAATTGTGTCATATTTCACTTAACTTTAATAGTTTTTTATATGATATTAATCTTCCTAGAAAATTAGTATTCTCAGCTGATTACAAACAACTACATTTTATTTTTTGGACATGCCACCCAGCTTACAGGCTCTTAGCTCTCCCACCAAAGATGGAACCTAGGCCCTCAGCTGTGATATTTCCACAAACAACTAAATTGAAAAAAATAGGGGGACTTCCCTGATAATTCAGTGGCTAAGACTCTGTATTTCCAGTGCAAAGGACCTGAGTTCGATTGCTGGTCAGGGGACTAGATCCCACATGCCACAACTAAAGGATTCTGCATGCTGCGATGAAGATCAGACCCAGTACGATTTGACCCAGTACGGTCCAAAAATAAATAAAAATAACTTTTAAAAGTTTTCTTTTATCAGATTTCAAAAGTGAATTTTGGTAGGCAAAGTATGTCTTTTCTCCTTTTATCCACTCTTCTCCTTTAATTTTTTATTATGAAAAATACCAAACTACACCATATTATCAGAATTTTACAAGCTCCTTATGTTCAGTTCAGTCACTCAGTTGTGTCCAACTCTTTGCGACCCCATGAATCGCAGGCCTCCCTGTCCATCACCGACTCCCGGAGTTCACTCAGACTCATGTCCATCGAGTCAGTGATGCCATCCAGCCATCTCATCCTCTGTCGTCCCCTTCTCCTCCTGCCCCCAATCCCTCCCAGCATCAGAGTCTTTTCCAATGAGTCAACTCTTCGCATGAGGTGGCCAAAGTACTGGAGTTTCAGCTTCAGCATCATTCCTTCCAAAGAAATCCCAGGGCTGATCTCCTTCAGAATGGACTGGTTGGATCTGCTTGCAGTCCAAGGGACTCTCAAGAGTTAAAACTAAATAATTTCTTTCTGAATACTCTTAAATGCTCAGTAATGTTTTCACATAGAAGGTTAGGAATTAACATTTGGGGATTGTAGTGTATGAATTAGAACCAACATGACTCTAAAAAAGAAAAAAAAAAATGCTCCAATTCTGCACTGTGTAAAAATTCTCTGGCAGACATTTTTCGATTTGGAGATCTAGAAGTGATACCCTGTCCCATGTTCCCCTGGGATGCTTTGGGAGTTTGGAGTATTCCACCCAGAACTCTAAGAGATTCTAGAGTCTTGTAGAGTCTGTGTATTCCATTGGGAACTCTGTAAGGAAGAAGTAGAAGCCCTACTTAAAAAGTTTTCTATGGCACAGTGTTGCCAAGCTGAATTGATCTGATTGTAAATAAATCTCTATGGGACTTACCTGTAGCATCATCTGTTATATGTACTTGAGTTTACATACTCGTAGTTTTGGAGGATCCCAAGAGTGAAACTTCACACACCTTAGTTAGATAAGCCATCTCATATTTCCAAATCATCCATATAATGGCACATCCCAAAATAACCAAAAATTTAGAATGTTTATTGGCTGAAACAGTAATCTCATTTACTAAGGTCATTTCATTTCTTTCCATTTGTTATTATATTACTAATTATATTTTACATTGCTAACATTTTTATTACATTTTGCTACTATTACTAAAATCCTTTTTTTTTTTTTTTTTTTTTTTTTTTGTGCTGCATCACGTGTCTTGAGGGATCTTTAGTTTCTGGACCAGGGGTTGAATCTGTGTGCCCTGCAGTAGAAGCACAGGGTCCTGAAACCACTAGGCCACCAGGGAATTCCCCAATATGCTACTGTTTTTTATTTTATTATTATGTTACTTTAAATTACAGATCTTGCCTTTTGGATATCTCATTGTACTGAAAATTTTTTTTAAGCTTCATTATAACTATTATGGGACGATACAACATACTTGAGACCAGCAATTCAGTTGCTTTCTTTATATAGACTGTGTAAAAGATAAAATCATATTTTGTTTTCTAAAAGGCTATGTTTGTTAAAATACTTCAGTGATTTCATTTTTGAAAACTTAATTCTTGAAAATATTTCCCACAGGAAGCAAGAATTGACAAGACTTCAGAGATGGCACCTGCTCCTGCCCCACAAAGCACACCACGAAATACTATTTCTCAGTCAACTTCTGGGGACCCTGAGACAGACAAAAAAATCAAGAACCTAAAGAAGGTGGGAGGCTTCAGTGAAAAGCACATGTGTTTGTTGAAAGAACACATGAGAATTATATAAAGGAAATAGTGCTTAGATGCCTAAAGACAGGCATCTGAGAGGTTTGTAACAATCCTTGTTGTTGCTTTCTCACCATGAAATACTGTAACTTAGGAGTGGTACTGATTTTAGTTTTATTCACAGATGTCTAAGGGTTATTAGTCCTTTATTGTTGATTTTTAGAGTAATAGGAAATAATGTACATTTAAACATTTTTATACTCACTACTTCATTATACCCTTATGAGACAGGACAGATATTCATCCCATTTTTAAAGATGAAGAAAGAGGAACAAAAGGAAGTTTATTGACTTGTCAAATTGCAATCACTGTGTGATGGTGGCCTTGGAGGTAAAATCAGGTTTCTAGAGCGCTTCCCAGGCTATATTATGAAGTTTCTCTTAAAGCTAAAGACATGGTCCAGGTATCATGAGGTACTAAAATAAATGGTGAAATTAGACATATATTTGCATACATGTACACGTACATATATATACATAGATGTACATATATAGTAATATTAAAATTTTGAAAAATACCGAATTTCATGTTCTTAATGTAAACAATTTTATGTTTAATTTTGAAAGTAATTTATGCATTCTGAAATTACTTATTCTTTCTTCCTTTTGCCTCCTGTTTGGTGTTTATAGAAACTGAAAGCAATTGAACAGCTGAAAGAACAAGCAGCAGCTGGAAAACAGCTAGAAAAAAATCAGGTCTTTTCTGCATTTTTCATTCGGGCTCATAGTTACTACCACCCTTCCCCTTTTTATTACAAGCAACTATTTAATCAGATTAAAGAGTATATAGATTTTAAAACTTCTTTTGAAATACACAAGGATAGGAGAAAACATGGATCATGGTGGATGAGGGAGTCCCTGTTTCCTGTGAGACATACTAATCCTGTAGCTCCTGGCTTATTATGTTAGACAAATAGAAGATTCTCTTCTTTTCTGTGTCTCAGGTCACACTGTCCTGTTTCCCCTTTTCCTTCCTCCTGTCCTCCAGGTGTAGAATGGAAGCACAAGTATAGAATGGAAGATTTATTAGACTTAGAGGATGCAGTAAGACAGCTCTGTTTTTTTTCTCCTTGATTCATCAATTCAGTCGCTCAGTCTTGTCCAACTCTTTATGACCCCATGGACTGCAGCACACCAGGCTTCCCTGTCAATCACCAACTCCTAGAGCTTGCTCAAACTCTCGTCCATTGAGTCAGTGATGCTATCCAACCATCTCATCTTCTCTTGTCCCCTTCTCCTGCCTTCAGTCTTTCCCAGCATCAGGGTCTTTCAAATGAGTCAGGTCTTCACATCAGATGGCCAAAGTATTGGTGGTTCAAGTTCAGCATGTCTTTCCAGTCAATATTCAGGACAGATTTCGTTTAGGATTGGCTGGTTTGATCTCCTTGCAGTCCAAGGGACTCTCAAGAGTCTTCTTCAACACCATAGTTAGAAAGCATCAATTCTGCGGTGCTCAGCTTTCTGGACAGTCCAACTCTCACATCCATACGTGACTACTGGAAAAACCATAGCTTTGACAAGGACCTTTGTTGGCAGTGTCTCTGCTTTTTAATATGCTAAGTTGATCATAGCTTTTCTTCCCTGGAGCAAGCANGAGTCTTCTTCAACACCATAGTTAGAAAGCATCAATTCTGCGGTGCTCAGCTTTCTGGACAGTCCAACTCTCACATCCATACGTGACTACTGGAAAAACCATAGCTTTGACAAGGACCTTTGTTGGCAGTGTCTCTGCTTTTTAATATGCTAAGTTGATCATAGCTTTTCTTCCCTGGAGCAAGCATCTTTTAATTTCATGGCTGCACTTACCATCTGCAGTGATTTTAGAGCCCCAAAAAATAAAGTTTCTAACTGTTTCCATTATTTCCCTATCTATTTGCCATGAAGTGATGGGACTGGATGCCATGATCTTTGTCTTTTGAATATTGAGTTTTAAGCCAGCTTTTTCACTTTCCTCTTTCACTTTCATCAAGAGGCTCTTTAGCTTCTCTTCACTTTCTGCCACAAGGGTGGTGTCATCTGCATATCTGAGGTTACCGATATTTCTCCTGGCACTCCTGATTCCAGCTTGTGCTTCATCCAGTTGGCATTTTGCATGATGTACTCTGCATAGAAGTTAAATAAGCAGGGTTACAATATACAGCCTTAATGTATTCCTTTCCAAATTTGGAACCAGTCTGTTGTTCCATGTTGGGTTCTTACTGTTGCTTCTTGACCTGCATACAGCTTTCTCAGGAGGCAGGTCAGGTGGTCTGGTACATCTCCTTCAGAATTTTCCACAGTTTGTTGTGATCCATACAGTCAAAAGCTTTAGTGTAGTCAATGAAGCAGCAGTAGATTTTTTTCTGGAATTCTCCTGCTTTTTCTATGATCCAGTGGATGCTGGAAGTTTGATCTCTGGTTCCTCTGCCTTTTCTAAATCCAGCCTGACCATCTGGACATTCATGGTTCACGTACTCTTGAAGCCTGGCTTGGAGAATTTTGAGCATTATTTTACTAGCATGTGAGATGAGTGCAATTGTGCGGTAGTTTGAGCATTCTTTGGCATTGCCCTTCTTTGTGATTGGAGTGAAAACTGACCTTTTCCAGTCCTGTGGCCACTGGTGAGTTTTCCACATTTGCTGGCATATCAAGTGTAGTACATTCACAGCATCATCTTTTAGGATTTGAAATAGCTCAATTGGAATTCCATCACCTCCACAAGCTTTTTCCATGTGACCACATTCCAGGATGTCTGCCTCACAGACAGCATCATGATTAGCTAGGTCATGAAATTCTTTTTTGTATAGTTCTGCTGTGTATTCTTGCCACCTCTTCTTAATGTCTTCTGCTTTTAGGTCCATACCGTTTCTGTCCTTTATTGTGCCCATCTTTGCATGAAGTTTCCTTGGTATCTCTGATTTTCTTGAAGAGATCTCTAGTCTTTCCCATTCTGTTGTTTTCCTCTATTTCTTTTCATTGATCACTGAGGAGGACTTTCTTATGTCTCCTTGCTATTCTTTGGAATTCTGCATTAAGATGGATGTATCTTTCCTCTTCTCCTTTGCCTTTAGCTTCTCTTCTTTTTCAGCTATTTGTAAGGCCTCCTTAGACAACCGTTTTGCCTGTTTACATTTCTTTTTCTTGGGGATGGCCTTGATCACCACCTCTTATACAATGTCACAAACCTCTGTCCATAGTTCTTCAAGTACTCTATCAGATCAAATGCCGTGAATCTGTCACTTCCACTGTATAATCGTAAAGGATTTGATTTAGGTCATATCCTAATGGTCTAGTGGTTTTCCCTACTTTTCTTCAATTTAAGTCTGAATTTGGCAATAAGGAGTTCATGATCTGAGCCACTGTCAGCTCCCAGTCTTGGTTTTGCTGACTGTAGATAGCTTCTCCATTTTCAGCTGCAAAGAACAGAATCAGTCTGATTTCGGTATTGACCATCTGGTGATGTCCATGTGTAGAGTCTTCTCTTGTGTTGTTGGAAGAGAGTGTTTGCTATGACCAGTGCATTCTCTTGGCAAAACTCTATTAGCCTTTGCCCTGTTTCATTCTGTACTTCAAGGCCAAAGTTACCTGTTACTCCAGCTATCTCTTGACTTCCTACTTTTGCATTCCAGTCCCCCATGATGAAAGAGACATCTTTTTTTGGTGTTAGCTCCAGAACGTCTTATAGGTCATCATAAAAACCATTCCAGCTTCTTTGGCATTAATGGTTGGAGCATAGACTTGGGTTACTGTGGTATTGAATGGTTTGCCTTGGAAATGAACAGAGATCATTCTGTCATTTTTGAGATTGCCCCCAAGTACTTTATTCATATCAAACAGCAAATTAGACCTTGTTTCTAATCTGTGTTTTTTAAATCTGTGGTTACCAAAAAATCTGGTAAAGTCTCAGGTATATTCTTTCTCTAAATTTTTTCTCTTTTGCTATGTGGCTGTTGATCTAATAATTATTTCATTTCCTGTTTAATCACTTTATTGTTTTAAACTTTTCTAGTTGGAGAAAATTCAGAAAGAGAAAGCCCTTCTTCAAGAGCTGGAAGATTTGGAACTGGGTATTTAAAGATTCACAGAAAGCAAGCTGGTTACCAGAAATCACTGCAAATGTATTTTCTGTTAAACCCATCAGTGTACATAGAAATATCTATATGCCCACATTTAATGTTCACTTATAATTTTGACCATTTATCTAAGATTCTACATATCTATACAATTACTTAATATGTCTGTTAAATTGATTTTTACATCCTGCATCCTGTATCATGTCAGCATATGATATAGAAAGAAGACATATGATTTTCTGTTTAGCTAAGCTTGACAGATTGAAAGACTAGTGTCATTGTTTTTTAGTAGGAGACAGTATTTACCATATCAGTGAATAAAAAGATTTTAATCATTGTCGACTCTGTTTTAAGTTCTTCAGTTAACAAGTTCTTTATTAATTTACAAAGACAAGTATGGGAAATTTTTCCTTTAAATATATAACATACCTATCTTGATCCTAAAAGATTATATGATCGAACATTAAAGAAAAGCCTTAAAATCAGGTTGTACTAAATATATTAAATTGTTTATATTATTGGTAGTATTTGAAGTAAAGTTTTTCTGACTAGTTTTGAAGTATGAACTTTAAAAAAAGAAAATAATAAGATATTTTGATATTTCAGATAATAAACCTGGCCATTTAATGACAAGGTAATATTTTCTAAATGATTATTAGAAAATGAACTATGATTATTTTGCTGTAGTTGTCTTGATTGTTGTGGTTGTTCACTTATATGATGAATAAAAGATGTACTGGTAACCCAAGACATTCAGCTATCAAAACTGATTTATATTTGGTTTTGGAGTCTGTTACAGCTACTTTTTTAAAATCTGGTTTACATTTGAAGTTATTACATTTATATTGATACAGATTTTAATTATCCAGAACTAATATTTAAGCTAAGTAAAAGAAAAGAATTTAGGAATACTTTGAGAGAGATACACAGGTAACTGAATTTCCTGATGTCCCAAAGCTACAAATAAGATTTGGTACAGATCTAATGAATTAAAGTTGAAGTGTTTTTTTGTTGTTGTTGTTTTTCCAGTGGAAGCACAGAGTCTTAACCACTGGACTGCTGTCAAAGTCCCTTGAGTGGTATTTTAAATGTTTTGTGTGTAGAATGAACGTGGACACATACACACTCATGTACATATAATTTCTTTAAACATTAATTCATTTTTGATAATAGAAATATAAACTTTTTAAAAGTAATATATTGTAAAGACAATGTATTTTTCTAATAAAATGTTAAGTAATTCACCTTAAGCCAGTGTAATGTTTTTTGAACAAGCAGCCTAACAGTTTTCTTAATTTAAAATTTTTTAGTTACCAGTTTACACAGTTTACAGCAAATATATTAATCATTTTTAAAATGTTCATCTTAAGGGAATTCCCTGGTGTTCAGTGATTAGGAGTTGGTGTTCTCACTGCTCAGGGCCTGAGTTCAGTCCGTAGTTGGCGGACTAAGATCTCACACACTGTGTGGCATGACAGTGAGTAAATCAGTAATCAATAAATCTTATCAATCAATGTATGGGAATTTCCTGGTGATTCAGTGGTTAGGATTCCATTCAATTGTAGGGGGCACGCATTCAATCTCTGGTCAGGGAACTAAGATCCTGCATGCCATGTGGCCCCCCAAAAAAATTTTTTTAATGAAATGTTTATCTTAGAAGTATTATCATTGAACCTTTTGTTTTAGTCAGATGCTTTTTAATTGCTCCAAGGTGACTAGGCTATTAAAATTAGATTGCTTGAACTCAGTTTTTAGATTGTCTTTATTTCTGTAATCAATCTACTTAATTTTTTCCAAAGAAATGTTTTATTTCTGTGTGCTAAGTTGCTTCAGTCGTGTCCGACTCTTTGCGACCCTATGGACAGTAGCATTCTCCAGGCAATATATTGGAGTAGTTGCCTTGCCGTCTTCCAGGGAATCTTCCCAACCCAGGGATCAAACCTGTGTCTCTTATGTCTCCTGCATTGGCAGGCAGGTTCTTTTACCACTGCTGCTGGTGCTGCTGCTAAGTCGCTTCAGTCATGTGTGACTCTGTGCGACCCCATAGATGGCAGCCCACCAGGCTCCTCCGTCCCGAGGATTCTTCAGGCAAGAACATTGGAGTGGGTTGCCATCTCCTTCTCCAAGGTGTGAAAGGTGAAAGTGACGTCACACAGTCTGGCATGATGTTAATTTCTGAGCACATATCAATGTAAAAATCACTGAGATGTTCTTAGACTACATGTTTTATTTTTATTTTATATATATATATATATATATTTTTTTTTTTAGGGCACAAAAAATGTGACTAGTAGGTTTATTGATATTCATTATTATGCAAAACTTCTGTCTTTAATAATGATAATAATACTTGCATTCACAGAGTCGCAGAGTCAGGCATGACTGAATGACTGAACAACAAATACTTGCATTTGACCCTTGTTCATTATAAATGGACATGTTACCTCAAATACAATCCTCGGTATATTTGTCAACAGAAAGCAGATGAGTTCAGACACATACAACTAAAAATGTGTAACTGCATATTACTCTCGTCAACTGATGACAAAAAGGTTTTCTCATATTCATACTGATGGCCTATTCCATGCTCATGTGTCAGTCTCCATCTGAGCAGAAAAAATAACTCTCCACTTAAGGAAATGATCTAAAATTTTCCAGCTTTTAAATTGTTGAAAATATGGGAATTAGGACAAAGCATATTACATTTTATTTTATAAAACTGAATCTACTGTCTCAAAAGAAATGAGTTACTTTTTACAGTTACCTTATGGCTGCTTTAGAAGTTATCTTCTGGCAATATGAGTAAGGTTATAGAAAAGTGTGTAAAGTAATGAAAGTATGCTTGAAACTTTAAATATGTTGTGTATTCATTATAAAGGAAAAGGGGTAATTCCTGGATTCTCATAACAATTTATTTTCATTAATCCCCTCAAATGTATTTGGAGGACTTTCCTGGCAGTCCAATAGTTAAAACTGCACATCCAATGCAGGGAACATGGGTTCATTCCCTTGTAGGGTAACTAAGATCCCACATGCTGCACAGCATGGCTGGGGGAAAAAAAGAAACGTATTTGGCATTTACCATAAGCATCTGTGAAGAACATTATAAGCTTGAGGGGAGGTCCTTCAGTAGCACAAAGACTCTGATTAGTTACACAAGTTTCCCAGAGGGAGGAGAAAAAGCAAAACTCAACTTTCATAGCCAAAAAAAAAGAATTCTCTTAGAAAAGAAATAGAGCTACAACGTCAAGACATATTTATGTATGCTGCCAAATAACAATTTTTCAAAACTACATTTTTTGATGGTTACATTTAAGTATGTAAACTTATAGAAAAAGATTTGCTATGGGTATGTACTAAATTGATGACATTGACTACTAGAGTGGAGGGTGGTCAAAAGGAACTTTAGCTTTATCTGAAATGTGTGATTTTTTATACATAAAGGAAAATATAATTTTGTACAATTTTAAAATCATAACCAACTGAGACAAGACTTCAAACTAGGAAATTGTCTTCCAGTTCAATTTTATGACTTCTATACACCAGTAATATCTAAGGTAAGGACTCAATGTTATAGGTATTCCATGCAATTCATTTGCTCTTTGGAATATGTCACCTAATAACAGGCAGCATGAGAGTAAGGTAAATGTTTGCAAAAATGCTTCTCATTTTTTTTTCCCTAGGAAATTTTAGCAAGTAAATGTGGAAAATCTGCTGTATTCTCTTATAAACGCCTATTAAGTTGGGATTCCATCTTATCCTGGTCTGTTACCTAATATTTAAAAAATGAGTTTGACTCTTACTTCATATACTGATTCACATATTTTTATTATTAATGGGTACCTACATGATCTTTCTATAATGTATATGACCCTAAGGCTGTAGAGTTAAGAAATTTGCCAATATCACCAAGCTAGGATGTGGGATTTAAACCCAGGCAGTCTGATGACAGTCCTTGTGCTCTAGGTCACTATGATAATATTGCATCTGTATCCTGAGGTAATATATCCTTATGCACTTGACTTAGTGTAATTGTAGATTATATAAGCATGACTGCTGGACTGTGCACATTTCAGTTTTCATGGATACTGCCAAATTGCCTTTAAAAGTTTAACTTCTACCAATGAAAGTTTTCCGTATTCTTACCTGATCTATAAGGCTTTTGAATTTTTACCAAATCAAGAGAGGGGAAATGATACTTTTTGGTTTTTTTACTTTTTATTAGTAATAGGTTATGTATTTCTCCACATTTGATGGTGGTTTATATTTTTTAGTGAATTGCTTTTCCTTTTCATTGGCCTATTTCCCTATTTGAGTATTTAGCTTTCATCTTACTGATTTATAAGCATGTCCTATATAGTAACATGTAAAATACTCAAAATTTTAAGTAGGAAGAGCATGCACAGGATTTTTTTTTTAATTCAAGCAGAACAAAGGCCATACAATGAAAGGTACTTCTGTTCTAGATGCAATGATTACCAGTTCCTTAGGTATCTTTCTAAAGATACATTGCATATTTATATTCAAGTGTACATACACGTCCTTTAAAATAAATATATATATACATATATATATATATATATACACACACAGAGTTCTGTATTTTTTCCCTTAACGTATTTTGGAAGTCATTTCATTTCAGGACATTGCCCTTTTAAAATTTATACATATACCTTTATAATGACCACATTCTTTGGGGGTAAAACAGTTTAACCAGCTCACTGCAATGTACATTTAGGTTATAAAATGTCAGTTAAATACACATATACACATGCTTTAAAATAACAAAGTATAGATATTTATTCTGGGATTAACTTGGGTGTCTTTTTTTTCTTTAAATAGGATTGCTGCACTGGGTCTTCATTGCCGTGCACAGGCTTTCTCTAGTTGTTATGAGCAGGGGCTACTCCAGTTGCAGTGCTCAGGCTTGTTGCAATGGCTTCTCTTGTTGCAGAGCATGGGCTTTAGGCACGCAGGCTTCAGTGGTTGCGGCACGTGGATTCCAGAGCTTAGGCTCAGTGGTTGCGGCACATGGGCTTGGTTGCCCCTTGGCATGTAGGATCTTCCCAGACCCGGAGTCAAACCAGCGTACTCTTCATTACAAGGCAAGTTCTTAACCACTGGACCACCAGGGAAGCCCCAAGTTGAGTGTCTCAAAAAATTAAATTAGGTCTTTGGATATTCAGTTTAACTGTAATCAGTTTTGCAGTGTATTTCTTTGAGTTAGTGAAATACAAGAAAAGATAACTAGGAATATTGAAATTTTTTATTGAAGTGAGGTTTCAAAGCAGTTCTTGGGTTCACCCTCTTCTGAAAATATTAATACATTAATGTCCAGAGCAAGGGAAAAGTAAAGATTTATAAGTGGTAAAATGACAAATTACTGTGACTGCCTTGTTGTTCCAATTTTGCCAAAGTTAAGTGTTTTTTTGTTTTAAATTTCTGAAAGACAAGAGGAAGAATAAGCAAACACTAAGTGCCTAACTCTCTGGGTCATCTTTGGCTCCAAAGGTAATAGAATCAAATCAGATTTTGAAGGAATAATTTTCATGCTTTTTTTGTTAAGCTACATAGATCAGTTGTTTACAGTGTAAAGTGTAGGTTACAAAGGAAATACAGTGTATTTAGAAGTTCATTGAATTGAAGTAAGAGATACTTGAAGATTCCTGCCAAAAGATGTGGCCAGGTGTCTTAATCCATCAGGGCTACTGTAACAAAATATCATAGGCTGGGTTGCTTATCCATAACAAAAATTCCTTTCTGACAAATCTGGAGGTGGGTGAGAGGCTGCTTTCTCGTTCTGTCTTCTTACTGTGTCCTCACACGGTGGCAGGTGGGAGGGAGCTCTAGGGGTTGTTTTTATAAGGGTGCTAGACCCCTTTATGAGGCCTCTGCCGAGTCCTCACTTCCAAGTACCATGATGCTGGGAACTAGGTTCGATGTATGATTTTTGAAGGAAAACAAACATTCAGTCTCTGTCAGTTCAGTTCAGTTGCTCAGTCGTGTCTGACTCTGTGACCCCAAGGACTGCAGCACGCCAGACCTCCCTGTCCATCACCAACTCCCAGAGTTTACTCCAACTCATGTCTATTGAGTCGGTGATGCCATCCAACCATCTCATCCCCTTCTCCCACCTTCAGTCTTTCCCAGCATCAGGGTCTTTTCAAATGAGTCAATTTTTCGTATCAGGTGACCAAAGTATTGGAGTTTACAGCTTCAGCATTAGTCCTTCCAATGAATATTCAGGACTGATTTCTTTTAGGATGAACTGGTTGCATCTCCTTGCTGTCCAAGGGACTCTCAATCTCCAGCACCACAGTTCCAAAGCATCAATTCGGCGCTCAGCTTTCTTTATAGTCCAACTCTCACATCCATACGTGACTACTAGAAAAACCATAGCTTTGACTAGATGGACATTTGTCAGCAATGTCTCTGCTTTTTAATATGCTGTCTAGCTTGGTCATAACTTTTCTTCCAGGAGCAAGTATCTTTTAATTTCATGGCTGCCGTCACCATGTGCAGTGATTTTGGAGCCCCAAAAATTAGTCTTTCACTGTTTCCAATGTGATGGGACCCATGTCCAAGGAGCGCTGGCTGAGCTGGCGCAGGAGGGCTGAGAGGAGCTACTCCATGTTCAAGGTCAGGAGGGGCGGTGGTGAGGAGGTACCCCTCGTCCAAGGTAAGGAGCAGCTGCTGCGCTTTGCTGGAGCAGCCATGAAGTGATACCCTACATCCAAGATAAGAGAAACCCAACTAAGATGGTAGGTGTTGCAAGAGGGTATCAGAGGGCAGACACACTGAANATATCTTATGCTTCTGTTAGGTCCACACTGTTTCTATTCTTTATTGTGCCCATCCTTGCCTGAATGTTCCCTTCATATCTCTAATTTTCTTGAAGAGATCTCTAGTCTTTCCCATTCTGTTGTTTTCCTCTATTTCTTTGCACTGATCACTGAGGAAGGCTTTCTTACCGCTCCTTGATATTCTTTGGAACTCTGCACTCAGATGGGTATTTCTTTCCTTTTTTCCTTTGCCTTTAGTTTCTCTTCATAGCTGTTTGTAAGGCCTCCTCAGACAACCATTTTGCTTTTTTGTATATCTTTTTCTTGGGGATGGTCTTGACCTCTGCCTTCTGTACAGTGTCACAAACCTCCGTCTACAGTTTTTCAGGCATTCTGTCTGTCAGATCTAATCTGTTGAATCTATGTCTCACTTTAGCATAAACAGAAAAAAAGTCATAAAACAAGGAACATATGTTGATGCAGGTTCCCCCCAAAACGCAATTCCTGTTATGGCCACTAGAGGGTTTAAAAGATCAGAATATTGGGAAATTAGGACATGGGGTCGCTAAGAGTCCGATAGGACTGAGCGACTTCACTTTCACTTTTCACTTTCACGCATTGGAGAAGGAAATTACAACCCACTCCAGTGTTCTNAACGCAATTCCTGTTATGGCCACTAGAGGGTTTAAAAGATCAGAATATTGGGAAATTAGGACATGGGGTCGCTAAGAGTCCGATAGGACTGAGCGACTTCACTTTCACTTTTCACTTTCACGCATTGGAGAAGGAAATTACAACCCACTCCAGTGTTCTTGCCGGAGAATCCCAGGGACGGGGAAACCTGGTGGGCTACCGTCTATGGGGTCGCACAGAGTCGGACACGATTGAAGTGACTTAGCAGCAGCAGCAGCAGCAGCAGCAAGGCATTAGAAATTGTAGAACATACCTGGAAAATATGTTCACTCACTTAGACGTCGCAAATGTAGGGACTTCCCTGGTGGCTCAGTGGTTAAGAATCTGCCTTCCAATGCAGGGAACACGGGTTTGATTCCTTGTCATGGGACTGAGATACCACGTGCCACAGGGTAAATAAGTTTATACCCTGCAACTAGTTGCAAATATAACCGCCTGTATTGCTGCTCTTTGCTTTTATATTGCCAAACTCCTTGAATTAACCCTTGTTAGCTCCTTGCCATTAGACTTATTCCTACCTTACCCCTGAGTTCTGTCAGGAACTATTGGCTGCAAAGAAATCATGTCTCAAGAGTTTGTTTGTAGGTCAAATGTTTACAAATGAAATTTTGCATGTTTTCCCACAGAGGTAATAAGTGGTTATTGGTGCTGAGATTATCCCATGAAAACCTTACATGGAAGAACTGGGTATATATTAATTAAAACAAAAATGCTATTTACAAGTTAATTTTTAAAAATTAATATCAATAGAAGAAAACAATGAGAATTGTTTTTTTAAAGTTTGAATGCAAACTTTTTTTTTTAAACAGACTTAAATGATGGAAAAAGAAGAAAATAAATCAAGGGGATTCCTAAATTCTTTTGGTTATTTTTCTGCACTTTAGATACTGGTTCTGTGCTCCATACACAAAAAGTTATCTTTTCTTCCTCAATTGAATTATCACTATTCTCAAATTCTACCACAGCTGAGGTCACTGAATGAATGAAACAAAGAGAAAGAAAGAAAGGAAATTTTTCCTAAGATCACTAAGCAAAAACAGGATGCAGGAGGGAATGAGAAAAAGACCATTTGAGAGAAAAAGATATATATGAGATGGACAAAGAAAGAGAGAAAAGAGGAAGTGAAGCAAAGAGACCCTGGAATTGGATCGGAGCCATCACAGTCAGGATGCCATCTCGGGCTGTTATTCTTTTTTTGAGCTGGGGAGGGATGGCACCCTTGGAAAAGGAAATCAGTGTGTAACCCAGAAATAGTTGCAAATGAGGCACTATGTGACTTGGGAATGCCTCCACAATTCTCTTAGGAATTAAGTTCCCTTTAGAAGAAAATTCAGCTGCAGTTTTGAAGTCTTAAAAGACCTGGCAAAGCAGAGCTGTTTGCATTCACATTCTCAGGCAAAATTACTTTTGGGAAGTTTTGTTTATTTGTTTATGTTCAGTTGAAACTAAACAGGTCAAATCCTAAAATTGTGCCCCGTCTGCTTTGCTTTTGTGTCCCTTTCTCTCTTCTTCCCAGCAGGGGTGAATGGTATCCTCTTAAGGAGTTTAGAATCCCGGGCTTGTCCCTCCTCTTCCAAGTCCACAGTCTTGGAAGACAATTCAGGCATACTTATTGGTTGAAAAAAAATAGCTTTGGACAACAAAACTCAAGCATGCGTCTGCATTTAAACACTGGCAATGAAAGACTTGAGAATTTCGTGTTTGATAATATTGACCAGAGCAGAGAAGTGATTAGCCTTAGACATAGAAGTGGGTGTGTGCGGGGGTGGGGAATGCAAAATGAAAATAGGGAGCTCTTGTTCAAAAAATAAAAATGTCGAAGTGGTGACAGCAAAGCGTTAAACCAAGTGCGCGGGATCTTTACTTGCTGGACCCTGTACACCTGCACGGGCTGTGCAGCCATGATGCCAGCCCTGCATAGAAGCTGTAAGGAACCGAATTCCCTCTGACCTAAAAGAAGTGTCTTTACTTTGTTTCTGGACATCCCCCTGTTACCTGGAGGAGAAAGAGGTGGTGGCTGACTCTAACAAGTGCTGCAGAGGAAGGGAAGGATTTTTTTAGATGAGTTTTGGGTTCACAGCAAAATTGAGGTGATCCCCCACCACAGTAGTACATTTGTTAGAATTGGTGAATGCCTTGACACATAATCACTCAAAGTCCATAATTTACATTAAGTTTCACTCTTGGTGTTGAACATTCTATGGGTTTGGTCACAGGTGCAATAACATGTATCCACCATTATAGAATCATACAGAACAGTTTCTCTGATTGGAAAATCCTCTGTTCTCCACCTATTCATCCCACTCTCTCCCTGGCAGCCACTGATCTTACTGTCTCCATTGTTTTTCCCTTTCCAGAATGTCATATAGTTGGAATCACACTATATGCTGCCTTTTCAGATTGGCTTCTTGCACTTAGTAATAATTCATTTACGGTTTCTCCTTTTCCTTATGCCTGCCATCCCCACCCCACTTCCAGGTATGTCTAGGAGGCTTCGGGGGATGTCTGATGTACAGTCAGCAAATGAATTCACTCTTGTCAAGTGTTGCCACTGCCTCCACTTGCCCCATAAGTCTTCTGATGAGTGCTACCTTTGCTGAAGACCCCAACCCCTGCTGGCACCTGTTGCTGCTCCATCAGGCCCTGAGGTTGCTTTCAACATTTGTGCATATTTAGCATATCACAGTCCTGAGATGCTAGAGCTTCATCATACCATATGTAGTTACCCTGGGTGAGATGAGGAATCTCTCTCCCTTTTGCATTATATTCTTTGGGGAGAGAGTTGTTAAAAACTGTCTGAGCCACCAGTGCTTCTGGGGTTCCAATGTCATGCTTCGTTCTTTGACTTTTAGACCTATTAAGTTATTTTTGAATAGAGTTAGGCTGGCTTGGGGAAGCAATCTGAACGATAGTATTCTTATGCTGGAGTTGGAACCATCTTTCTTCCAGAGACCTGTGCTCTGCTGCTGCCTGGGCTCTATGTTGTTTGGCTCATTCTCTCTCTCTCTTTTAAAATTTACTTATTTTTTGGCTGTGCTGGGTCTTCCTTCCCGCACTAATTTTTCTCTAGTTGCAGACAGTGGGAGCTACTCTCTAGTTGTGGTGCTATGGCTTCTCATTGCAGTACCGTCTCTTGTTGTGGAGCACGGGCTCTAGAGCACAGGCTCAGTAGTTGTGGCCCATGGGCTTAGTTGCTCCACGGCATGTGGGATCTTTCTGGGTCAGGGATCAAACCTGTGTCTTCTGCATTGGCAGGCAGATTCTTCCACTGAGCCACTAGGGAAGCCCTGGTTCATTCTCTTGAAATGCTTTATTTCCCAGGATTCACTCCATGTACCCCGCACCCCCACTTACAATCCACATGGGTTTACTTGCCAACCACACCCCACATGTCTGAGCCCTAGCAGTGAAAAATGAGATTTTTCCATTAGTCTACTTTTGCACGTCTTATTGTTTCCACTTGAAATATTTTCTTATTCTATAGCGACCCTCTTTTAAGAAGTCTTTCCTCAAGAACCCACAAGTCTAGTTATTCCTGTGCCCTGTTCTTTTTAAAAATATTTATTTTATCTATTTGGCTGCATTGGGTCTCAGTTGCTGCACGTGAGATCTTTTGTTGCAGCACTTGGACTTCGTTGCCCTGTGGCCTGTGGGATCTGAGTTCTCTGACCAGGAATCGAGTTTGTGTCCCCTACATTGCAAGGATGAAGATGAGATGGTTGGACAGCATCAGCGATTCAATGGACATGGACTTGGGCAAACTCTGGGAGATAGTGAGGGACAGGAAGGCCTGGCATGCTGCAGCCCATGGGGTCACAAAGAGTTGGACGTGACTTAACAACTGAACAACGACAACATTACAAGGGGGATTCTCAACCATCGAACCACCAGGGAAGTCCCCCTTGTGCCCTGTTCCTGTGCTGTGTCAAAGTGGTTTATAATGACTGTCTGCATCTTCATGCTGTATGTGACTTCCTACCTTTAGACACTTCTTTCTTCAGGGATGCACACGGTTACTACATCAGTCTTCCTTAGTGCTTTGATAATGCTGCCAATCTTCAATAGCTCCCATTTTTTTATAGGAAAAAGATTTAAACTGCTTAGCCTGGCATTCAAGAACTTCCACAATCTGCCCCACCTACATTTCCATTCTGGTTTCCCATTCATCCCCTAATGGAGCCCTCTCCAGCACGGTAGTCATGCAACCACCTCGCTCCTGGCTTTTATTTATATTCTCTTTTCTTCACTATTTAAAATTTTTACCATCCATGACATACACACATTCAAACATTATTTGCTGTGTCAGAATGAATTAATAAATAAAAAATAATAAAGGTAAAGCCCCTGGCACTCAATAGATAGTAGTTGATATTGTTTGTTCTCATTTTATTCTCACTGTTATTATTTCAAGAAGTCCATAGTTACCTGGACTACAAGGACTAATGACAGCTCTTGCCCTGGCCAGTCTCCGCTAAAAGCAGAAGTTTGACAGAGCAATAACTGATTACAATGATGCATAATGACTAGGTAGGAGGTCAGAGCTGATGTCTCAGGGGTATAGTGCAGGAAGAGTTAAGGGTAAATGTCACTGAACAGTGAATTGGCCTTGAAGAGTAAATAGAAAGTTTTTTATTTTTCTTTGTAAAAGTTTTCCACATTTCATTTTAGATTTATTCTAGGAAGTATTTGTAAAAGATAACTTTTTAAAATTTTTGTTGCTGTTTAGTTGCTAAGTTGTGACCCTTTTGTGATCCCATGGACTGTATGTAGCCCACCAGTATTCCCTGTCTATGTGATTTCTCAGGGAAGAGCACTGGAGTGTGTTGCTATTTCCTCCACCCGGTCTTCTTGACCCAGCATTGAACTCACATCTCCTGCATTGGCTGGTGGAGCCTTACCACTGAGCCACTAGGGAATTTTTTTTTTTAATTACATTTAAAAATTGTTGATGAAAGATTGTGCCCTACCCTCTTCCTGTCTCACTAAGATACGTGACTTGTTTTAGTCAGAGTGAACTGAAATAACTATTCAGAAATGTTCAGACTTTCACTACATTCTTAAATTAGAAAACAATTTTTGATCATATGTTTCATTCAAACTGTTGGATATGAGAAACTGTTGTTGTTCAGCCACTAGGTCGTGTCTGACTGTTTGCAACCCCTGAACTGAGGCACACCAGGCTTCCATGTCCTTCACTATCTCCCAGAGTTTGTTCAAACTCATGTCCATTGAGTCAGTGATGCCATCCAACCACATCATCCTCTGTCACCTCCTTCTCCTCTTGCCCTCAGTCTTTCCCAGCATCAAGGTCTTTTCCTATGAGATGGCTCTTTGCATCAGGTAGCCAAAGTATTGAAGCTTCAACTTCAGCATCAGTCTTTCCAATGAATATTCAGGACAGATTTCCTTTAGGGTTGACTGGTTTGACCTCATTGCAGTCCAAGAGACTCTCAAGAGTCTTTTCCAACACCACAGTTCAAAAGCTTCAATTCTTCGGCACTCAGCCTTCTTCATTGTCCAGTTCTCACATCCATACATGTTCAGTTCAGTTCAGTTCAGTCGCTGAGTCGTGTCTGACTCTTTGCGATCCCATGAACCACAGGATGCCAGGCCTCCCTGTCCATCACCAACTCCCAGGGTCCACCCAAACCCATGTCCATTGAGTCAGTGATACCATCCAACCATCTCATCCTCTGTCATCCTCTTCTCCTCCTGCCCCCAATCTATCCCAGCATCAGGGTCTTTTTAAATGAGTCAGCTCTTCTCTGACCAAAGTATTGGAGTTTCAGCTTCAACATCAGTCCCTCCAATAAACACCCAGGACTGATCTCCTTTAGGATGGACTGGTTGGATCTCTTTGCAGTCCAAGGGACTCTCAAGAGTCTTCTCCAACACCACAGTTCAAATGCATCAGTCCTTCGGCACTCAGCTTTCTTTATAGGCCAACTCTCACATCCATTCACGACTACTGGACAAACCATAGCCTTGACTAGATGGACCTTTGTTGGCAAAATAATGTCTCTGCTTTTTAATATGCTGTCTAGGTTGGTTATAACTTTCCTGCCAAGGAGTAAGCATCTTTTAATTTCATGGCTGCAATCACCATCTGCAGTGATTTTGGAGCCCAGAAACATCCATACATGACTACTGGGAAAAACCATAGCTTGGACTATATGGACCTTTTTAAGGCAAAGTAATGTCTCTGCTTTTTACTATGTCATCTAGTTTTGTCATAGCTTTTCTTCCAAGGAGCAGGAGTCTTTTAATTTCATGACTGCAGTCCATGGTGATTTTGGAGCCCAAGAAAAGAAAATCATTGTTTCCACTTTTCCCCCATCTATTTGCCATAAAGTGATGGGACCAGATGCTTTGAACTTAGTCTTTTGAATGTTGAGTTTTAAGCCAGCTTTTTCACTCTCACCCTTATCAAGAGATTCTTTAGGTTTCTCTTTGCTTTCTGCCATTCAAGTGGTATAATTTGCGTATCTGAGATTGTTGATTGGGCATCTTGATTCCAGCTTGTGAGTCATCCAGCCCGGCATTTTGCATTATGCACTCTGCATAGAAGTCAAATAAGCAAGGTGACAATATATAGCCTTGACATACTCCTTTCGATTTTGAATCGGTCTATTGTTCCATGTCTGGTTCTAACTGTTGCTTCTTTTCCTGCATCCTGGCTTCTCAGGAGAGAGGTAAGGTGGTCTGGTATTCCCATCTCTTTAAGAATTTTCTGTAGTCTATTATGATCCACACAGTCAAAGGCTTTAGCATAGGTAATGAAGTAGATTTTTTTTTTTTAATTCCCTTGCTTTTTCTACAGTCCAAGAGATCTTGCCAATTTGATCTCTGGTTCCTCTGCGTTTTCTAAATCCAGCTTGGACATCTGACTCATGGGCATACACATTTATTGAGAACTAGAACTCATACCTGATGCATTTCACTAATTATGATATCTGGGCTAAATGATTCAAAATTACTAAAATTTATTAATTCTGAGGCTTTATTTTTCAAAAACATGGCCATATTTTCTATTGGCATTCCCAATACTCTTCTCCAAATCATCTGAAGCCCAGATACTATAATAATTTTCCTAAAACCCTCTTACTGAGACTCTCCTTGATTTCCTGTGCTGCACTGAATAATAAACGAAACTTTACAAATTCCTGGAGTAATCTTGACCTTAAGGTTTTTTCTGACAGGACCTAAAACAGATATCAACCAATGGCAATGGATTACTTTTACTTTGCTTTTGATTTTAGTCCTTTTTGTGTCCCCTATATCTTGGTTGCGGAAAGTAGGCTTCATTTAGCCTCTTTGACATTCCCTGAGTTCCAAAGAGTAGATTCAAAAGGTTGCTGTCAGGGAAGTTAGAGAATGTAGAAACTAGAGAAGTACAGTCAAGAAATGGTGCAGGGTGGTGGTCCAGTTGTTAAGAATCCACCTTGCAATGCAGAGAACTATGATCCCACATGCCTTAGGCCAGCTATACTAGAATGTCACAACTGCTGAGCTGTTGTGTGACAACTGGAGAGTCCTTGAGCTGCATTGAAAAGTCTTACACGACACAGTGAAGATACCAAGTGCCAACACCAAGACTGGATGCAGCCAAGAAAAAAGAAAAGAATCTGTGCAGCCACAACAGTGTGGTCTTGGGAAATAGGCAGAGACTACAAGGCCCCTACTCAGGTGGAGGATGGTAATTTAAGGCTGAGCCCAAGATTCCTGGTACACCATCATTACTTCACCACCAACCAATCAAAAGAAAGCCACCCGCCCTGAGGCCTCACCCCAAATTTTGCCTATAAAACTATCCCCCCCNTGGGAGCAGGAGGAGAAGGGGACGACAGAGGATGAGATGGCTGAATGGCATCACTGACTCGATGGACGTGAGTCTGAGTGAACTCCGGGAGATGGTGATGGACAGGGAGGCTTGGCGTGCTGCAATTCATGGGGTCGCAAAGAGTTGGACATGACTGAGCGACTGAACTTACTTAATTGCTTCTCTGTCTTTCACTATCTCCTGGAGTTTGCTCGAATTCATGTCCATTGAGTTGATGATGCTATCTAACCATCTCATCTTCTGCTGCCCTCTTTGCCTTTTGCCTTCAATCTTTCCCAGCATCATGGTCTTTTCCAGTGATTTGGCTCTTTGCATCAGGTGGCCAAAGTATTGGAGCTTCAGCTTTCGCATCAGTCCTTCNTGCTCGAATTCATGTCCATTGAGTTGATGATGCTATCTAACCATCTCATCTTCTGCTGCCCTCTTTGCCTTTTGCCTTCAATCTTTCCCAGCATCATGGTCTTTTCCAGTGATTTGGCTCTTTGCATCAGGTGGCCAAAGTATTGGAGCTTCAGCTTTCGCATCAGTCCTTCCAGAGAATACTCAGGGTTGATTTTCTTTAGGATTGTCTGCTTTGATTCCCACATTGACTGGTTTGAACCCCATGTACAGTATAAAAAGGTCCATAAGTGCTTTACATTATTTTTGTAATATCTTCAAAAGCAACATTAAAATTCTCTTATATAGAAAGCAGTTGTGGCAAAAAGACCAATACTTGATGAATCTAACAATAGTAATAATAAAATGTTGGACAAAGTAGATGTTTATTAGTAAAGATAAAGTGTCTGGAGATTCTTAAGTTCTTTTGTTTAGTTAATAGAGACTTGTCTCCTTTTGCAAAAATTTCGTACTTACCTTTTGTGAGATTTTCATTCTCAGTGTAGAAGAAGTATTATTTGTAAAGGAAGAGTGGTGAATTTCTCTCTCTCTCTTTTTTCGTGAGTTTTCTTACATTGAGATCTACTAACATTTGGACTTGTTCTCCCTGTCAGATGTAAATTTGATGCTGTTAGTTTGGGCTGGTGATGGCGGTGGTTGATATTATTTTTTCCTGGATGATTGTATGGTTGACAGAGCTGGCATCTCACGTTTCATCCTACTATCAATTCCTGATCCTGTTTCCTCCTACCAAGTGGTACCTTCGTTGCTTTACATTGTGTTTTTGATGATGGACATCCTAACAGGTATGAGGTGGTAACTCATCGTGGTTTTGGTTTGCATTTCCCTGTTGGTTAATGATGTTGAGCGTTTTTTCAAGTGTTTGTGGGCCAGATTTATGTCTTTTTTGGAAAAATGTCTATTCAGGTTCCTTTCCTGAATGTTTTCTTCTTTTTTTGGCTACATTGCAGCTTGCAGGATCTTAGTTCCTAGACCAGGGATTGAACCCAGTCTCCCACAATGAAATTACTTGAGTTCTAAACACTGGACCACTAGAGAATTCCCCCTGTTGCCCATTTTTGAAATAGAGTTTTGATTTTTTTGGCTGTTGAATTATGTGAATTTCTTATATATTTTGGATATTAACCCCTTATTGGAAGTTATATATGCAAGTATTTTGTCCCATTCTATAGACTGCCCTTTTATTTTGTTTGTTGATGGTTTTCTTTGCTGTGCAGAAGCTTTTAAAAAATTCATTGTGAGGATCAATGTCAAGGAGCTTATTAGCCCTGTGTTTTCTTCTAGGAGTTTAATGGTTTCAGATCTTCCGTTCAACTTCCGTTTTGAGTTGATTTTTGTGTATGATGTAAGACGGTGGTCTCATTTCATTCTTTGCATATCCACTTTTCCCAACACCACTTATTAAAGAGACTGTCCTTTTCCCATTGTATATTCTTGGCTCCTGCGTTATAACTTACTTGAGCATATATGTGTGGGTTTATTTCTGGATTCTGCCTCATTGATCTATGTGCCTTTATACACCTGCCATACATACTGTAGCTTTGTAACATAGTTTGAAATAAGGAAGCACGGTGCCTCCAGCTTTATTCTTCCTTCTAAAGATTTCTTTGGCTACTTGGGGTCTTTTCTGGTTTTATACAAATACTAGAATTGTTTGTTCTATTTCTGTGAAAAATGTCATTGCAGTTTTGTTGGGCGTTGCATTAAATCTATAAATTGCTTTGGAAAGTATGGACATTTTAACAGTATAAATTTTTCTGATCCATAGACATGAAATGTTTTCATTTATTTGTGTCTTCAGTTTCTTTAATCAGTGTCTTACTAGTAAGTTTTCAATGTACTTTTTTTTCCCCCTGTATATGCATTCTGGTGGCATATCTTCCTTTTCTTCCTAGAGCAACATATAGATCCACAGTTTAGTTATTCAGAGATTTTTAATGGAGATGATTGGATGCTGTTGACTTAATTTCTGGAGTAATGACATTGCTGAAAAGTATCTTCTCAGTCTGTTTTTATTTGTAAAGTAGAGAATCAGAAAGGATCTAAGAAATTTTAAAGTTTCTTTTATTGTGATTGAGCAAGCAGTTAAGGGTAGAGTTGGAATAAGAAACAATGTCGTGTCTAATGCCTTAGCATTTTTTTAAGATTCCTGTGCCCAGACTTTTTTTAAAATTATATTTATTTATTATTGGCTTCACTGGGTCTTCATTTCTGTGCACATGCGTTCTCTAGTTATGGCAGGGGAGGACTACTTTTCATTGCTGTTCGTGGGCCCCTCGTGGTAGCTTCTCTTGTTGCAGGGCATGGGCTTAGAGCGAGGGCTTCATAGTTGGCGGTGCCTGGACTTACTTGCTCTGGGGTGCGTGGAATCTTCCTGGGCTAAGGATCAGACCCATGTCCCCTGTATTGGCAGGTGGATTCTTAACCACTGGACCGCCAGGAAAGTCTCCTATGTCCAGATTTTGAATGTCTGTAATTCAGATATAAATGAGTTGTTTTCATTTCATTGTTTATACAGTTGTTGATAAAAAAAAAAGAAAAACGGTATTTGGAAGTTGAGAATATGGTGACTTCTGTAAATAGGCATTTGCTTCTTCCAACAATAACACACATCTATAAAGTTTAATGTTCTAATAGAAGGATTTACTTCAAGGTAAGATAACTCATTTGTGAGAAAAGTCCATTTATACACCATCAGTCATTACTAATAACTGTTTTGAGAAAGATTTTTAATCTTGTTAGTAATTTTTTGGTTTTGTATAACTACAAAATGTTGTTGTTTAATCAGTAAGTCATATCTGACTCTTTTGCGATCCCATGGACTGTAGCCTGCCAGGCTCCTTTATCCATGGGATTTTCCAGGCAAGAATACTGGAGTGGGTTGCCGTTTCCTTTCCCAGGGGATCTTCCTGACCCAGGAATCGAATCTGTGTCTCCTGCATTGGCAGGCAGATTTTTTTTTTTTTTAACCACTAAGTCATCAAGGAAGTCCCATAACTACAAAATAAATCTAGTTATATTCTAAACCACTTAATGAAAACACTTTTATTTTTCTGCAGTGTTTCCTGAGGTTACAGGCGGGTGTTTGAGGAGTACATGCGGGTTATTAGCCAGCGGTACCCTGACATCCGCATAGAAGGAGAGAATTACCTCCCTCAACCAATATATAGGTAAGTAAATGTTGGCTTATTAAGGAGTTTTTAAATGAATTTTTTTCTCATTTGTCAATAAACTTTTATGAATTGGTTGAATTAGCTATCTTTGGTTATTATAATTTCTTAGTTGGTTATACTTTACAGAGAACAGTTTTGTAAATAGCCAGTTTATTTGAGCCAAATACCAAAGAATTTTTCTATAAGAAGGAAAAGAGGAAGATCATTTCAGAGATGGCAGCCCTTCTAAAGATGTGCTTTCTTAATTTTTATTGTGGCAATATTTCAAGTCAATGGTACAAAGTTGTATACTGTTAAAATAATAGTATCTTTAGAGATCAGTGCTATATATAATTTTATAAATTAGTTTTTGGTTGATGCCAAGATCTTAAACATTTTTGTTTTATGCTGCATAATAAAATTTAGTTATAGGAGTTTGGGATGGACAGGTACACACTGCTATATTTAAAACAGATTACTAGCTTTTTCCTGGTATATTTAGCAATTTTTAGATTTAGTGTTTAAAAAACATCTATACACATAGACTTGAGTCATGAAATTTTGAAATAGATGAGAAATTGTAGCTTCTGATTAATTTATTTCTTTTCTTTTGATAGACACATAGCATCTTTCCTGTCAGTCTTCAAGCTAGTATTAATAGGCTTAATAATTGTTGGCAAGGATCCTTTTGCTTTCTTCGGCATGCAAGCTCCTAGCATCTGGCAGTGGGGCCAAGAAAATAAGGTATGTAATATAATAGGTTTGATACTTATAGGTTTTTAGGTTGTCAATGAAATAGTCTAGTGGGTTTTTCTTTTTTTAAGTACTTTTTGCCATTTACATGTGCTATTTCAACTTAAACCAGTTTGTTTTTTTTTTCCCTCTTGGCAAAGCATTTAACTTCCTTTGGCCATAGTCTCCATATTTATATATTAAGAATGACTAGGTCTTATGTTTTATTGTTTGAAAGCTAAAGTGTTACTTTAGTAGAACCTGGGCACAAAATAATTTCATACCTGATTTTGATTGTATAACTTGGGCCAAGTAATACAGCAAAACAATGTATATACAATGTAGGCCTTTTATACAAACTAATGAGTATTAATAGGTTTATTCACATTAAAAATGAGATTTCCACCAATTTACTCTTATCCAACTCTCTGTTTTTATTATTTGTTCTTTGACATTTCTGTCCATGAGGAATCTAAAGCAAATTAACTGGAAAAAATCAGTATAAATAGACGTAAAGATCTTGTGCTATTTTTTTTCTTTGTAGGGTCTTGTTGCAGCGTACTGTTTTCTAGAGCTCTCATCTGTTTTACTTAAAATCATTTTTTCTGCAGGGTCTACCTTTCTTCTCTGAGAAATAGGACTAATTTTTGTTTCTCTCTTGAATAATATTGCTTAGATTTCCTTCTAAGAATTACTGTCTTTTGGAGTTCTCTGTCTTATCCATTAGTTCTGTGCTGAGACAGTCTTTAGCCAGCTCATAACAAAGCTGTTCTTTTTCTTATGGAATCACTTAATTTCCAGTAGCAGGCAAGACTTCTTAACATAAATATCCTCAGTGCTACTTCTAATTGAGATGTATGTCTACTCTTATTAACAAAATGTTGATTGACATAGGATTAAGAGTACTTATGACGTTTTGTGCCACATTATTAATTCTGTTGATTCCGCATTATCTTCAGTGCAGTTTACTTGTATAGACTTAAAACATTGTTGATCTACTGTGGAAGACGATACCTGAAAGCTGTAGCTTTCTTGACACTTCCTTGTGTATTGTTCTCAGGAAAGCAAACTTTGTCCCTAAATGCCAAGATAACTTCTATGAAATCAGAGCCCACCTAGCTCAAATGGGACTAGGGGAAAGCTCCTTCTCATTTGCTGTAGGCATTTTAATTTATTTTTCTGAAGCAGCTTGCTGTGAATTGACATCCTTACTACATCCTACTTTTGACTGGGTGATTTTGTTAAATTAAAACCTTCCTGTCCAGCAGGAGCTTTTAATTTCTTGGGAGGGTATGGATTTGCCTTCAGAAAGTAAATGAATGTAACTTAATATGCTAGTGCTTTCTAACCTTTTTTCCAGTTTTACTTCACATGACTTATTTGGAACATGGACAGGTTGTATTGAATACATGTAATTGCTGATGATTGCATCACTAGTCTCCTGGGAATTCATACATTAGATCATAAAAATGCTAAAATGAATCCATCTTAAGCTGGTATTCTTTTGTTTAACTTATTAAGGCTATTATGAGATTTTTAAAATTTTTATCTTTTTTTTTTTTTTCTTCCCAATTTTTTGGCCACATATGGAATCTTAGTTCCCCAACTAGGGATCAGACCCATGCCCCCTGAAGTGGGAGTGTGGAGTCTTAACCACTGGACCACCAGGGGAGTCCCCAGAAATTTTATCTGTACATTAGGAATAACATATATAATTTCTTCAGAATATATAGAGCTGCGAATCAGTGTTGCAGTTTTCTGTGTACATTATCTGAATATATGGAAAGGGAGTAGTTGTATATAATCTTCAGGTAGATATAATCTTCTTTAGAAAGAACAGTTACCAAGTAAAAATGAGACTGTATTTAAAAGATTACTTGTCATGTTGTTTTGATTTGAGACTGACTTAACCTGTTGTATTTGATTGTATTTTCTTTTAGGTCTATGCATGTATGATGGTATTCTTCTTGAGCAACATGATTGAAAACCAGTGTATGTCAACAGGTGCATTTGAGATAACTTTGAATGGTAGGTTCTGAGTAGTTTGCATTTTGTTATAAATTTTAAATGATTTATACTAAGCATCAGGCTTTTCTATTTTTCATAATATGCTAAATTATATCCTTGTATGGTCCTCAGCTACTCCATGGCTTTAGAATAATATCTGTGTGATGACCTTTGAATGTATAGTCTGGAGAGTTCTAGACCTCTCTTCTATGTTCTGTATGTAGCCAGGAATCCTAAACATTGCCTACTCCCAAACGGTTGATTACCTCAGCTTCCTGCAGTTCTTTTATATTCCATTTGCTCCCTTCCTGGCGTTTCTCACTTATTTAATGGCATCATTATCATTCTACCCAGTTGCTCATGTCAGAAACCTAGGATAACATCACTTGCTCTCCATATCTAATAGATTACCAATTTTTCTCAATTCTACTTTTTACAATTTTCAGAGATCAGCTTCTGTTTATCTTCATTGCTAGCCACCTTAATCCAAGCCACAATTATCTTGTTACCCTTTAACATATTGTCTGAACCAGAGGTGGCAAGTATAGTTTGGCCTATGAGCTAACAATGGCTTTTACAGTTTTAAAATTTATTTACTTATTTATTTTTATTAAAAGTTTTTTTTTTAATTGAAGTATAGTTGCTTTACAATGGCATGTAGTTTTCAAATATACAGCACAGTGATTCCTATATATATATATATATATATATTCTTTTTTGGATTCTTTTCCCTTCTGGGTTATTGAGTACATTTTCCTGAGCTATACAGTAGGTCCTTATTTATTTAATTTATGGGAAGCAACATATGTATATGTTAATCCCAGCCTCTTAAGTTATCCTTCTCCCTAATCCTTTTCCTCTTTGGTAGCTGTAAGTTTGTTTTCTGTGTCTGTGAGTCTTTCTGTTTTGTGAATAAGCTCATTTGTGTCTTTTTTTTTTTTTTTTTAGATTCCACACATAAGTGATATCATATGATATTTGGCTTGCTTCACTTAGTTTGATAATCTCTAGGTCTATCCACTGTTGCTAGGTGGTGCTTACGTTTTGTTGGTGTTTTTTGGCTGTGCTATGTGGTTTGCAGGGTCTTAGTTCCCTGACCAGGGATTGAATCCAGGCCCTTGCAGTGAAAATGCTAAGTCCTAACCACTCTACCACTAGAGAATTCCTTTTTACATTTTTTTTTTTTTTACATTTTTTAATGGATAAACAATCAAAAGAGTACTTTGTGACATAGAAATTATATGAAATTCAAATTTCAGTACTCATACCTAGAGTCTTGTGTTTCATCAATGAAAAATTTATATAAGTACCTGTATAATATCCTTGATTTTGCCTCTTAGTTTGTAAAATCTAAAATATTTACTGTCTGGCTTTATACAGAACAATTTGCTGATACCTGCTCCAAACAGTTGAGTTATTTAAAAGAAAATTTTTTTAAATGTACCTTTCANTTGTGTTTCATCAATGAAAAATTTATATAAGTACCTGTATAATATCCTTGATTTTGCCTCTTAGTTTGTAAAATCTAAAATATTTACTGTCTGGCTTTATACAGAACAATTTGCTGATACCTGCTCCAAACAGTTGAGTTATTTAAAAGAAAATTTTTTTAAATGCACCTTTCATCTTGTTGCTTCACTGCCTCAAATTTATTAAATGGCTTTATTTTGTTCTCAAGCTAAAGACCAGAACATGGACAAAAGGCCATGCATGATATAGCGTAGGCATGGACAAACCATGGCCCTGTGTAACATATCTTCTGCTTCCTGCTTTGTAAATAAAGTTTTATTGGAACACAGCCATGCCCATTCATTTATCTGTTGCCTGTTAACTGCTTTTGGGCTATAATGGATCTTAAGTACCTGGGACAGCCTATATATCTTCTTGAACTAAACCTGCTTGCTCTCTGACCCTTTATAGTTTTTTGATCCTTGATCTAATCCCTGCTTACCTCTCCAGCCTCCTTTGTACCATTCTTCTATATTTTAGCTTTTATGTTTAATAATAATATCTCTCAATTTTAATAGTATCTCTGTTTTAATAATATTAAGTACAAAGGCTCCTTCCCAGCCTCATAGATCCCTCTCGTAGCATCTTCTCGTTTTAATTTTTAGTGTACAAGGGTAATTTTGTAGCTATTTGTATAGTTCTTTTTATATTTCCTCTACTAGACTGTAAACTTCATAAAAGCAAAAAGCTTAATTCTGTCTCCAGCTGTGTGCATAGAATAGAGTACATATTTGTAGAATGAATGACTGTTATAGAATCATCTTTAATTTGGAGAGGGCGGTACCATTTATTTTTGTAGATGTACCTGTGTGGTCTAAGTTGGAATCTGGTCACCTTCCATCCATGCAACAGCTTGTTCAAATTCTTGACAATGAAATGAAGCTCAACGTGCATATGGATTCAATCCCACACCATCGATCATAGCCCCAACTATCAGCACTGAAAACTCTTTTGTAAGTAGTTTAAAGATGCAGTAACTATAGGTATCAGTTAATTCTCATGAATCAGTAAGATATTACATATATATTAGTATATTAGATATACATATATAATAATAGATATTACATTTATTGTCAGTTGAGTTTCCAACTTAAGATTTAACAAATGAATGTCTTTTTTATTAAAATTTATGTGTCCAAGAGAGTTTGGACCATAAAGTAAGGTTGTGCTATTAGTTTTATGTTTAAGGCTTAATAATTGGGCCTGTAATAGCATTTTTTTGACTATGAACTCCTAATGACTAGAATTCATGTACTATACCTGTATTGTACATATAAACCCTCTCTCTACCTTCAAATAACTAGTTCTTAAGACTATGCAATTTCTTTTCACATGCTCACAATAGAAAATGTATAAGCAAATGTGCGTGAATATGGAGGCGTGAAAGTTAATTTTGTTTAGCAGAGATGTTCTCGGGTTTTTTTCTGATCGGCAAGTTAATTTTATAAGAGTGAATTTTTAAAATAAAATGCTCTTTTTTCATTGTATTTTTCAGACATTAAGGGATTTTTGCAAGAGCAGCGTGACTGACATTATGAAGGCCTGTACTGAAGACAGCAAGCTGTTAGTACAGACCAGATGCTTCCTTGGCAGGCTCGTTGTACCTCTTGGAAAACCTCAATGCAAGGCAGTTTTTCAGTGCTGGCACATTTTGGAATTCTGCACATTCGTGGAGTGCAATAATACTGTATAGCTTTTTTTCTTCCCCAGATCCACTCAGTTAATAGTTTTAAAAAATGCAGACATACTCCTTGTACTTTTTTTTCTTGGTCATATTTTCAAAAGTAGAAAATTGAGTTACAATTTTTTTTTTCAAAGATTTCTGTTAAATCTGTTGTGATTTTATATGAATTTTCCTTTTTTATAGTTTAAAATTGATCTTTTGGGGACTAGAGCTGAAGTTCCCAAATACTTTATAAGAGTTTATCAGACATCTCTAATTTGGTCATGTCCAATTTATATAGTTTTCAAAATATTGCAGATTGTGAACAGCATATTATATAAGATTATGGGGGGGAAATCCTATATCCAGAGTACTCTACCAGTTGTGTATGTGTGTGTGCGCGTGTGTGATTACCAGAGAACTACTACAAGACCAACCACTTTTTAAATCCTGTTAACGTAGTTCAAGTGTTCTGCCTTGACCAATTTAGTGAGTCGATTAACTGGGCCTTTATACTTAACTCAATAAAAAACTAAACAGACATAACTTAAATAAAAAGTCCAAGTTTCTTGCCCCGCGTACCTATTAACATTATATTTAACAGTTGTCTACCTAAATTTTTGTTCTTTGACTCACTGATAATTTCCTAGGTGACACACTTTAGATGCACACATAAGTAAGAGGTCACTCACCATTTTTAGGATAATTGAAACTTGCTTCACTAAAGAAAGTTTAGTTAAACCTCTTTACAACATTAATGTTTGGTACATGGAGATCACTTGTCTAATAATTTAACTTGACATATATCAGAATATTATTATGTTTGAGAAACAAAATTGAAGTTTTTTATTTGGTGAATTTAATGTCTTTCCAGAGTTCTAAAAAGGTAGGGTTTTTTGTTTGTTTTTTTTTAATTTAAATTGATAAAGACTATAATTTAGCCAAAATAGGGCCATAAAGTAGAAAAATAGTCATATAGCAACAGTCATAACATACTTCAGCTTCCATGTAGGAACAGAAGTGGTAGGTCCAGTTTTGTTAGTGGAAGAAAAGGGATTTATGGAAAAGTTATGAGATGTTTCAATACTGAGTCCACCAAACACTTTGCACAATGTTATACTTCATTTGTCAGTGAATATTTGTTAAAATGCATGTCTGGTTATTATCATGATTGTGACAGCCTCAAGGTAGAACACACTGTAGTCTCTAGCTGAACAGAAGTTAGCCTAATAATTCATGACAGAAAATTGATTAAATGCCTTATCCTTTTAATTAAGGCTGCAGAACTGTTAACCTAAGATCACACTGTGGCAAGAGTCATTATAATTTAAGCTAGAGGTTACTAGGAGGTTATTACTCAGGTGTAATAACATTTCGCTGTCTTTGACTAGGGTTTAAAGCCCTGTTAACTTGATTTGTACCAGCCCAGACTTTTTCCCTCTTAAAAGTTGAACACACTGTTGAGTTTGTTTAGGGACTTTCTTCAGCATCAGACATTCCACTAGTGATGGTTAGCCTTTTGACATTTAGAACTTCCAAACTTGAATCTTAGATAGTCCCATGTGTCTGACAGGCCAGCCATGAAGAATTTAAGATTTAATTCTAACTTTTTCCATGTTTGCCTTGGGTGAATGATTCGTCTTTTGAAGAGTAGCTTTAAGTGACGTGGTCACTGATAAAACTCAACTATTTTGTTGACACCCTTCAATATTATTTTATGTTTGGCCATATTTAAATTTAAGATTTAATAGAGTCTAGTGAAGAAATGAGTGGAATGTGTGAATATAAAAAAATACAAAAAAGAGCTATTTAAAATGTGGCTTTATTATATTCCTAACATTTCAAAATTTATTACATAGTTGCTTATAAATTGCTGTGGCTGTATAGTTTATAAATGTTTATGTACTGTGTTAATTAGACCATAGAATGTGACACCAGTTTGGTTAATGTTTTTGAGGTGTTTACGTAGTTGCTGTTGTAGAAGAGATTATATATTAGATTAATAAAAAAAAGTTGGTAAAGCCTGGCTTATACCTCAGCAACAAAATGTACAAAAAACATAGTCTTTCAGGATATATGTGCATTATTAACTCATGGCACTGAGATTAATGATAGCAGTTGATCAAACATGACTATCAAAATATAACAGGATCCTAATGATGATTATTATTTTGAATTTTATTAGTTTGGGACTTTGACTGGTTGGCATTTTATCATTGTCACAATTTTAATTAATATTGATTTTTAAAAATAGCCTACAGAACCTTAAAGCATGATTTGATATTTATTACTAACACTTAAAATCTTTTTTGAGAGAAGCATGAGGAATTGTAAAGTTCAGGGGCTTACCTCTATAGCATTGTGAAAATAAACTTTTATTAAGCTGATGTGAAAGGAATCTCTCCTTTCTGAAGCTGAATCTGTGCTAGAACACTTGATAACTGTATTTAGGAAATTTTACATTGTAAAAGTTGTTATCAAGTAATGTTTTCTAGTGGCTTCCTAACCCATCCAGTGCTAACACGTTCCTGTTCCCCACCCAACCTCCACCCCCAGTTTGGCACTCCATTCTTAACTACTCTTGGACCTTAAACTGCTTCCTGAACCTTATAGTCCAGTTGTGTGTACTTCAGTATTACTTTCCAACAGCTCTGTGGTATGTTCTGTGCTGAGGTGGAGCAAAGAGGAGCAGTTTAGATTATTGTCCTTCACCCCTAACTTCCAGAATCCCTGTGAAAGTCATGCTAACATCCCCAAATCTGGAGAGAAATAAAATGAGGGTTTCTGTCTTGACTGATACAGAGCATTTAACAGTTTCAGAAGAGAAAGCAAAGTTGTTTTTCCTTCAGAGTACCTGGCTCCTTTCCTCTAGGCTTAAAAACAAATAGAAGCAGACACAGATCTGAACTGATGAAAAATAGAAATTGGTCTCAGGAACAGTGGGAAGAGTGTTAAATCACCCATTCTCTGTCGAGGCTTGTAGAATGTCTTTTGTTGCCTTTGTTAAGCATGAGCAAAATAAAAGGAAACAACATGATATCTAGGCAAAGATGTAATAGCAGTGGTTTTACAACTTGAGAGAATAAGGCAAATTCCTGGATCCTGTCTCTAGAGATTCTTATTCATTTGGTCTGAGAGGGGTTCCAGTAATTTGTACTTTAGCCCAGCTTCCAGATAATGCTGACGCTGTCAGTTTGAGGTCCACACTGCAGAGCGCAGTACCAGAGGTACCAGAGGTCAGCGTGCAAAGAGCTCAGGACATATGTAGCTTGTGGAACAGAAGAAGATTTTGCACATTCACTTCACATTTGTAGAATGACTTACTAAGAACAAGACAGTCAGTAAAATGAGAACCTCAAAGAAGAAACAGAATGAGATGAGATTGTTTTAAAGAAAATAAATTGAGGGTTTAATTGTCCCAGTTAATTTGTTTTATCAATACAGTGTATTTGTTATTCTTTGGGTTAATATTTAAGACTTTTGGGGGTGGGTATTTTAAAAGGAAATGTTAAATCTTTGAGTATAAAATAATGCATTTGAATTGCCAGATTTTCTCAAGGCAGAGTATTTAAATTTTTACCATTCTGAGGAGGCAAAATGTATACTCTTAGTTTTATTGTAGTATTCACACTAGAGTTGTTAAATCACTCGGGAAACCCACTCTAAATTTAAGCCCCCCAAAAGGAAAAGATTAACTTTCATGTAATAGAACAATCCAATGTAAAGTTGGTCTCATTTTCTATGAGCCTCGACCGTAATTGGGGAGATTTTGTGGGGGCCTGGGGAGAATGGGAAAGGAATACGAAATGTTGATACAGTCTCAAGTCACTTCACTAAAACTTGAGTTACATTCTTTGGATTCTGTTTCTCAAATAATATCCACTCTAATAATTCTGACATGTTAAGTGTACTTTTTTCTAATTATTGACTTTATTCCCTGCACACAACCTCCTTCCTATCCAGGATCATAACTGTATAAGACAGGTTTATGGCTTTATGGTTATAAGCTGCTGAGATCAAGTGCTTAGGTACCTGGGAATTATCTGGAATGGATGGAGCCAGTGTTGGGTCTCTTGGCTTGGCCAGTAAAGTGTTAGAACCTGGCTGGCAGGTTGCTGCCAGTATTCCCTGGGGCCACTGGCTATTCTCATTTACTTTGTGTACTAGCAACTCTTACTAGAGAAAAAACAATTACCACTCTTGTTTATCCCTACTCTTCAGTTGCTAAGAACAGGTCTGTTTGCAGGGAAGTATGCTGATGACATTTCCCCCTAAATACTTTTTTAATGTATTAGAAATGCTACTGCATTTCATCTGTTAATAGTCCAGACGATCTAGAGATGAGACACTGTTTCTAAGGTATTAAAACATATAGTGTATTTAAATAATATGTGAACCGTGAACTTCCAGATGTTCAAGCTGGTTTTAGAAAAGGCAGAGGAACCAGATCAAATTGCCAACATTTTTTGGATCATTGAAAAAGTAAGAGAGTTCCAGAAAANTGCTAGTAAAGTAATGCTCAAAATTCTCCAGCCAGGCTTCAGCAGTATGTGAACCGTGAACTTCCAGATGTTCAAGCTGGTTTTAGAAAAGGCAGAGGAACCAGAGATCAAATTGCCAAAAGCCGTTGGACCGTCCAAAAAGCAAGAGACTTCCAGAAAAACATCTATTTCTGCTTTATTGACTATGCCAAAGCCTTTGACTGTGTGGATCACAACAAACTGGGAAATTCTGAAAGAGATGGGAATACCAGGCCACCTGACCTGCCTCTTGAGAAACCTGTATGCAGGTCAGGAAGCAACAGTTAGAACAGGACATGGAAAATCAGACTGGTTCCAAATAGGAAAAGGAGTATGTCAAGGCTGTACATTGTCACCCTGCTTGTTTAACTTCTATGCAGAGTACATCATGAGAAACGCTGGGCTGGAGGAACACAAACTGGAAGCAAGATTGCCAGGAGAAATATCAATAACCTCAGATACACAGATGACACCACCCTTACGGCAGAAAGTGAAGAAGAACTAAAGAGCCTCTTGAAAGTGAAAGAGGAGAATGAAAAAGTTGGCTTAAAGCTCAACATTCGGAAAACTAAGATCATGGCATCTGGTCCGATCACTTCATGGCAAGTAGATGGGAAAACGGTGGCTGACTTTATATTTTTGGGCTCCAAAATCACTGTAGATGGTGATTGTAGCCATGAAACTAAAAGACGCTTACTCCTTGGAAGGAAAGTTATGACCAATCTAGACAGCATATTAAAAAGCAGAGACATTACTTTGTCAACAAAGGTCTGTCTAGTCAAGGCTATGGTTTTTCCCGTAGTCATGTATGGCTGTGAGAGTTCAACTGTAAGGAAGGCTGAGCGCCGTGGAATTGATGCTTTTGAACTATGGTGTTGGAGAAGACTCTTGAGAGTCCCTTGGACTGCAAGGAGATCCAACCAGTCCATCCTAAAGGAAATCAGTCCTGAGTGTTCATTGGAAGGACTGATGTTGAAGTTGAAACTCCAGTATTTTGGCTACCTGATGTGAAGGCTGACTCATTTGAAAAGACCTTGAAGGCAGGAGGAGAAGGGGACAACAGGATGAGATGGTTGGATGGCATCACTGACACAATGGACATGAGTTTGGGTAAATTCCAGGAGTTGGTGATGGACAGGGAGGCCTGGCGTGCTGCGGTTCATGGTGTCACAAAGAGTTGGACACGACTGAGCAACTGAACTGAACTGAAATAATAGGTTGGTTATTAATGTGATTGTGCCAATAAAATTTATAATAAACATATATATGGAAATTTAGTGATACGAAANCAATGGACATGAGTTTGGGTAAATTCCAGGAGTTGGTGATGGACAGGGAGGCCTGGCGTGCTGCGGTTCATGGTGTCACAAAGAGTTGGACACGACTGAGCAACTGAACTGAACTGAAATAATAGGTTGGTTATTAATGTGATTGTGCCAATAAAATTTATAATAAACATATATATGGAAATTTAGTGATAGGAAAGATTTTGAGATTTGCTTCAGAATTCTAGAGAAAAGACTTAAGTGTCTTGCCCTGATTGTTTAGCTTGTCGGAGTGCTAAACTGAAAGGAAAACAAAACCATATACGCTTGGTGAGGCTTGAGGAAGGAGGAGAAAAGAGAGCTTCATCAGGAATTACCGCTTGTGGGAAGAGAAGAGACCACTAACAAAGCCAACTTAAAAATTTAATCTCAGTTTCACTTCACAACTATTTATTTGCTTTAGCTATGATGTGGGATTTTTCAACTAAACTGAAAATAAAAGGCAGGGTACACCAGAAGAGAAGGCAAGTTTACATGACAGTTTTCTTGCCCTGACATAATTGAGGTCAGGCTACAGATGCACTCAGACCTGGAAGGACCCTTCCCCCAGAAGGGATTTAGGAATCACAGTTTTCCTGACCACTTCCCCTCCTTACTTGACATGATGAGAATTGCGAAAGAAGGAGGGTACCAGTCCTAGGGAAGGCAAAGCTCAATCTGTAAGATGGATTTGAAAATACTGCACCTGTCTCTGGGCTGGATTTTGGATCATAGGTTTTCTTGAAGTTCTTATGATTTTAATTCAAAGAAGGTGCTCCAACCCATTAAAGTAGGGCCTCACAACCTTTGTGTCTGCCTGCGATTGGCTTGATGTGACTTTGCAAAACACAGTTTTGCCAAAGACCTATTTCAAAATCCGTGCAAGAAATGCACTCCAAATTGTTCATGTTGCATTTAACAAAACTTTTTTACTGTTCTAATAACTCCCTAAATCTTAAAATTTGCATTCCAGGAAGCCATTTCTCCTGGGAGGTGTGTAACCCTTGCTGCACTGCTTTTTTTTCTTGGGGTGGGGTATGTGTGTGCACCTGTTTGTACCCATTATCTTAGAAAACATGGAGTCATTTGCTTTAAAATATACATAATGTACACATTATAGTCACTTGCTTTAAATGTACATAAAGTTTATATATAATCTGCACTACAGCATTATACTTAAGGATTATTACAGTAACTGAAGAGGATGTGTTCCAGGAAATTTGCATCCAGAAGAGGCATGTGGAAGATAATGTAAGAGGCATAGCTGTGAGTTTTAAAATGTTAGAGTTACAATGCCAAGAAACCAATTAAATACTGTCCAGAGTTAAGTAGTGACAAACATACTGGAAACCTAAGCCTCTGAAAGTCAAGGAAGGCTAAAATGCTGGTTTTATAAATGTTGCCTGTGAATGAATGGCTGGATGGAGGAATGGATTTGGTTAAGGCAGTGGTTCTCATCTGGGGGTTTTGTCCAGGAGATACTGGTGATGAGACATTTTTGATTGTCACTCCTGGGAGGGTGTGGTGTGTAACTCCTGGTGTATAGCTGCTAGAGCCAGAAATGTTATGAAACATCCTACAGTGACCAAGACACTTTCCTACAACAAAGAATAATCTTGGATCAATATGTTGGTGGGGCAGCTGTTAGGAGTGTTGGAGGAGGATGCTGGGAGAGGAGAAGAAAAAGATTGAGAGAGACAGAGACCAGTGGATCAGCATATGCTTGCTTAGAGGATACTGGAATGGGTCCTGGGACCCATAGCCTTTAGCTGGGGTTGGTGGTGGAGTGGAGTGGGGAGAGGGCAGTTCTTTTCTAGCCCATACTGAAAGGATTTCCTATTAAGGAGGCCTGGTATAGTTTCAAGGTCTCCTTTGCTTCCTTGAGTAGTTTTTCCGTATTTAAAATTGCTTCGACAGAGGAAGACTCGTTCCAAAAATAAAGAGCTAAATTGAAAGTGACAAACATTTTTGTGGAAAAAGACTGTCAAGCCAACAAACAGAAATGGCTCTTAAATAATTTCTGGTTTTGATTAGGAACAGAGGAGAAGGACTTTGAGGGCTTGAAGTTGGTAGTGGACCACTGCAGAGCACGGAAAGGGATACAGAAAGAGGCTTCACATTGTTTCCTGGGAAGTCCCTGTTTCCTTGGCACTTGTGTGAGCAAGTGAACCACGATCAGAAGCAGCTTTGAGGTAAATAAGTTTAAAAGCAGCCTAGCATTTGTATAGGAATATTTTTTTCCCTGGAGAGATTTGTATTTTTGAGTTGGGTGGTAAAAGATGATTAATATTTCAGACTAATAGAGTCCAGAAACATCTAACAATTAAAATAACTTGTGTTTAAATCCTCCAGGCTTTCACCTTTTCTTAGGCTGACAGAGTGGGTGATGGGGAATAGCTTTGGAGTCTGTAGGAAGGACAAGCAAATCCACACTTGAAAGGCAACTGTGTTCTTTTAATATTCCAACTTCAGAATAATGTTTCTCTTTAGCTTCTTAAAGCATGTTTTGAGGTTTCTTTGTGCCAGGGAATGTGGAGGCTAACAATTGTGAAGATGTACAGTTCCTGCATTCAGGGAGTTTATAGTTCCAGTTAAACATAGCACAAAATAGTAAGTCCTGGTGAAAGAAGCCTAACAAAGGGGGCTACAGCAGTAGAGGGTGGGTCATTGGCTCTAAACCCTTGAATATAGAATTTTTGGTAAATGGGGGAGGAAGACTGGGGAGGCAAGAGGAACAAGGATTTTGGAGATGGGAAAGTGCAGAGGAACAGAATCTGATAATTCCTGCAGGGAAGGATCACTGAGGGGAGGTGTCTGGGAGAGGGTGGGAGGAAGAGGCGTGAGTGATGTGATGGGAAGTGGGCTGAAACTCTAGGTTGGGGGGAAGATGGTAGAGGGCATTGAGAACTGAGGAACTGGTCTGCATGCTATGGATTAATAGCCAAGGAGGGGCTTTGTGCAGGTGAGTAGTAGGATCAGATCTGGGTTTTGAGGCGATTTGGCTCTAGCAAGGGTGTTGGGGGGCTGGAGCAGAGGGGAGGCAGAGGCTCTAACAAAACTATTCTGGTATCCTCATAGCATCAGGATCCTCTGACCTCAGAGACACACACACAGTGATTTATGCAGTAACAACTCTGTCAGCTTCTGTGGTCATAGTCCCTTTATATTCTGGAGTTTTCTTTTACTTCAGAGTTTAGATTCATGCTAAAATTTACATTCCCTTAGANTACTGTAAGCTTTAAGTATATTCCTTTGAAATTTACAAACGGGCAGACCTACACATGTGGTGTTTTCTTCTCCCTCAATTTATGCAGCATTACTATATGACAACTTTATGGCTAGAAGAGTTTAATTTTTTTCTTATGTCAAACTGGAATTGATTTATAATAATTTATTGTTTTCAGATGCAAAGTGATTTGCTCATATATAATCTATACATTTATGTATATTCTTTAAAAAAATTATTTTACATTTTAGGTTATTACAAGATACTGACTATAGTTCTGTGAAAGTGAAAGAAAGTGAAAGTGAAGTCACTCAGTCGTGTCCTACTCTCTGCAACCCCATGGACTGTGGCCTACCACGCTCCTCTGTCCATGGGGTTTTCCAGGCAAGAATACTGGAGTGAGGTGCCATTTCCTTCTCCAGAGGATCTTCCCAACCCAGGGATTGAACCTGGGTCTCTCACATTGTAGGCAGATGCTTTACCATCTGAGCCACCAAAGAAGTCAATAAATCCTTGTTGTTTAGCTATTTTATATATGGCAATGTGTATCTATTAATCCCATACTCCTGATTTTCCCCNCCTTCTCCAGAGGATCTTCCCAACCCAGGGATTGAACCTGGGTCTCTCGCATTGTAGGCAGATGCTTTACCATCTGAGCCACCAAGGAAGTCAATAAATCCTTGTTGTTTAGCTATTTTATATATGGCAATGTGTATCTATTAATCCCATACTCCTGATTTTCCCCTCCTTCCCCTTCTCCTTTGGGAATCATAAATTTGTTTATGTCTGTGAGTTTGTTTCTGGTTTGAAAATAAGTTGATTTGCACTATTTTTTTTTAGATTCCACATATAAGTGATATCATATGATATGTGTCTTTCTCTGATTTGCTTCACTTAGTATGATAATCTCTGGGTCCATCCATGTTGCTTGCTGCAAATGGCATTTATTTCATTCCTTTTTATGGCTGAGTAATATTCAATTGTATATATGTACCGTATCTTCTAGGTTGCTTCCTTGTCTTGACTATTGCAAATAGTGCTGCTGTGAATATTGAGGTGTATGAACTTTTTGAATTAGAGTTTTCATCTTTTCCAGATATATGCCCAGGAGTGGGACTGCTAGATCACATGGTACCTCATCTTTAGTTTTGTGTTTATTTTTTTTTTAAAGAATCTCTATGCTGTTCTCCAGCATGAAGTGGCTCCACCAATTTCCATCCCACAAACAGTATAAGATGGTTCCCTTTTCTCCACACTCTCTCCAGCATTTATTATTTGTGACTGGAGTGGGGTGACACCTCATTGTAGTCTCAATTTGCATTTTTCTAATAATTAGTGATGTTGAGAATCTTTTCATGTGCTTGTTGGCCATCTGTATATCTTCTTTGGTGAAATGTCTATTTAGGTTTTCTGCCCTTTTTTTTTTTTTTGATTGGGTTGTTTGTTTTTGATATTGAGTTGTATGAACTGTTTGTATATTTTGGAAATTAAGCTCTTGTTAGGCTGCCGTCTACAGGGTCGCACAGAGTCGGACACGACTGAAGCAACTTAGCAGCAGCAGCAGCAGTTGCATTGTTAGCAAATATTTTCTCCCAGTTAGGTTGTCATTTTGTTTATGGTTTTCTAGAAAAGTTTAATTTTTTTGGAAGAGGTTTTTCTTGTGAAAAATGAGAAAAAAATACCCTATGAATTAACAGAGTAGATTATTAAAAAAAACCACCAAGCTTACTTTTAAACAGCCATGTGAAAAAATAGGCATTGATAAATAAAATCTGTGGCATATCCCAATATACTTTGGGATGCAGATATCCAAAGTAAAATTTATCACTGTTTTTAACAACTGAAACCCTTAAATAACAACTGCCTTTAAAAAATTTTTTTATAGAATTTACAATGTGTTAGTTAATGGTGTATAGTAAAGTGATTTGATTATACACATATGTTTTCTTTTCCATATTCTTTTCCATTATGGTTTATTACAGGATGTTGAATAGTTCTCTGTACTATACAGTGAGACCTTCTTGTTCATCTATTTTAAATATAATACTTTGTATCTGCTAATCCCAAACTCCTAATTCATCCCTCCCCCACTCCCTTCACCCTTTGGTAACATAAATTTGTTAAAGGCAGCTTAAAAAAAAGAAAAAAGGTGGTGAATGGATTAATACCAAAGGCCAACCCTCAGGCTCCAGTAGCTCACCCACTTCCTGCGGCCCAGCGCTCAGCCCCCCCGGGACACGTCATCTTTCCACTCCTGTGCCCTTCAGCCCTTCCCCATGCTTCCTCAGGAGCCTCTTAGTAGGAAAACAATATGATTTAGTCCTCACACTAACGGATGAATAACGAGCAGCTAGATTTACTTCCTCCTGCTAGACACACTTTAACACCAAATTTGTTACTCACTATAAGGAATGGCCCCTCCTACGAGATTCCTCCCTCTCCCAAGAACAGAGAACTGAGAAGTCAGGGAAGTTCAGGAGAGGGCAGGCTGGGCATTCCAGTCTAGGGTTCTCCACCTAAAGACTCTCACCTCTGCTTTCTGCTCTTAAGTAATTTTATCACTGAGCAGAGGCTGCTGTGCTGTGCTATCCCTGCGGATCCAGCAACATCCCTCCTCCTTCCCCTCAGAAGGGGAAAGACACGTGGTCCCATAATCCTTTGACAGTGGGATCCCATTACGGTTCCCCAGGGAGAGGCCCCTGCCTGAGGCATGGGAGGCGGGAGAGGGGCAGCGCCAGGAGGGTGGCCTTTGGAGGACGGCAGTTGCTTGCCATTCCTGCACTGGACTGTAACTCCTGCCACTCTCTCCCTTGGTGCTGTTGGCTTTGTGGCTTCCTGCTGCTGCTGCTGCTAAGTCACTTCAGTCGTGTCCGACTCTGTGTGACCCCATAGACGGCTTCCTGAGATTCCCTCATTTTCCCAAACAGCAGGGCTGTTCCTTGACCTTCACTTTCCCAGGCTTTCAGAAGGTTGTGAAAGCACCTGCTCCCTCCATGCTTTCTGTTTTCCTGATGGAACTCTGACTGAAAAATAAGGCCTTTGGCTGACTTACATTCTCTGTTGTCCCCAAAGTCAGTGGTTTAGTTTTCCGACCAAGAGTGCAAACCAGGGATGACTCAGGATGTGCTCTATATTTGTAATAAAGCCCGTTTCTTGGTATTTCCTAGTCTTTGTATACACTTTTCTTGAGATCTCCCACACTGCCTCCCAGAAAAACACAACACAACAAATGAAAGCACCATCATCATTTGTTAAATGTTTTCATTTATCATAGCTGCTATTGTTGTTATTATATCTTGCTTCATGCCAGAATTGTGACAAAGGGCAATTAGTTTTAGAGAAAGTGAAGAAAGGTAGGAAGGTTGCTTTAATTTTTCCCAAACCTGGCTGGAGGGGAAATTCACACATCCTTCCAGTTTATGAAACAGGCGTCGGATCTTTATTAAACTGGCCAGCAGAAGAAGGTCATCCCCGTTCAGGTATCGGAGCGCTGGAATCTCCTTGGCATTTAGCAGCTTTTCAGCAAAGAGAAAGAGAAAGGAAGCTCAGGGTTCTGCGTGGAAATAGTGACTGCAGAAGCAGGAGGTGGGAGGAGGCGAGAGGCAACACTAGTTAGGGGCTGGAGTCCCCTGTGAGTCTGCTGCTGCTGCTAAGTCACTTCAGTCGTGTCCAACTCTGCGTGACCCTATATAGACAGCAGCCCACCAGGCTCCCCAGTCCCTGGGATTCTCCAGGTAAGAACACTGGAGTGGGTTGCCATTTCCTTCTCCAATGCATGAAAGAAGTGAAAGTGAAGTCGCTCAGTCGTGTCCGACCCTCAGCGACCCCATGGACTGCATCCTTCCAGGCTCCTCCATCCATGGGACTCTCCAGGCAAGAGTACTGGAGTGGGGTGCCATTGTTATCTATAAATAGGGGCAGTGGTATTAATTCTGATCTGAACAGGTATGAGCTCTGGGGCAGACCAGACTAAACAGAATTTGCATACTTTCTTTCAAATGCTTACAATGCATTCAAGTCATTATAACAGCATATACTATTTCACCAGCATCTACGGAGGAGGGCACAGAAATGCTATAGTTATCCTGTCCCTGGGACACACCCAGTGCGGAGTGAGTGCTGGCCTGGAGGCTGGGAAGGCGGTGGGGAGCACCTGAGCTGGGCTTTCCAGAAGGCCCTGGGATGACTGACACTCCTTTTCTTCTCCCGAATGCGCCCCCACCTCCAGGAGCTGCTGCACATGAACATTCCCAAGACCCTTCCTTGCCCTCTGTGCTGCCCATGTACTCTCAGCCTTGGGTGACTCAAGCTGATGCTGTCTCCTCGAGCTGCAGGAAGGTCAAGGGTCTCAAGCCTTGCCTGGAATGTTTCCAAGGCTGAGCTTTTGGACCAGCCCAGGAGGGGCATGTAGCCTCAGTGGGGTGGGCTAAAGCGAGCCCATCTGCTACCTCCTGCAGGCAGAGTGACCACTTATTCACCTGCCAGAGATGTGAGATCACAGTATTCTGCATTTTCACCCCTCCTCACCTTGGAAGGAAGGGAGAGAGAAAGGAAAGAGGGATGGGGGAAGGAGGTTGAGATAGCTGAGAAATAAAGGGTGAACCACCATTTTTAGTTTTCCTTCAATCCCAAATCCCACAAAATGGGAAACATTTTCAGAGAGTAAATCAATAGGAAAGATTTTTGTCAGCAGGAATAATCTTAAGGAATTCCTGAAAATTGAGAAGCAGCTGGGACCATATCCACTGAGAGAGAAATGATCAAATGTAACCACTAGTCCAGAACACACATATTTTGAGCTCAAAGTCAAGCGAATATTAGGATGGCATTTCAGGCAAAGAGCATTAAGAGGGAAACATATGGATGATGTGAAATTTTTTTGTCAAAATAGAAACAAAAACCCTCAGTGATACTCTGAGTCACATAATGGACACAAAGCTGAAGGGCCAATAGATGAGCTGGCCCAGGAGTGAAAGGTGTAACTCACCATGAAGACAACACCTTGAATTTCCTAACCATAAAACTTCAAGACAAGACAAAGCAAAACCTGATAGAAATTATAGAAAAAAATGGACAAATTCACAGTTGTACTGGGATATTTTCATACATTTCTCAGAAATAAACCAACAATATAAGAAGAAAAGGATATAAAGAGAAGTATGGATAGAACAATTAAACATACATTATACAATTTGTGCCAATAAACAACAACCAAATATACATGGAACAGTCATAAATTATGTCATCAACTACAAAGAAAATATCCCTGCATTCTAAATAGNAAACCAACAATATAAGAAGAAAAGGATATAAAGAGAAGTATGGATAGAACAATTAAACATACATTATACAATTTGTGCCAATAAACAACAACCAAATATACATGGAACAGTCATAAATTATGTCATCAACTACAAAGAAAATATCCCTGCATTCTAAATAGCAAGAAAAAAATGCAAGCCATATTCCTTGACCATTTAGAAGTTAACGAGAAAAGGTGGCAAATTTAAAAAGCCTTATTTGAAAGTTCAGTAACTGCTGAGTTGAAGAAATCAAAAGAGAACTCATAGACTATATAGAAGTGAAAGAAAACGAGCACTATATGAGTGCCATGGTAGGGGTGGGGTGGGGTGCTGGGAGTTGACACAGGGTGGTCAGGAAAGGACTCTGAAAGCAGAACCTGGGGGAAGTGCTAAGTGGGGTATGCGGGCATTTTAGGTTGAGGGAACAGCAAGTGCAAAAGCCCTGTGGCAGTGATGTGCATGGCACTGTCCACAAGAGCAAAAAGGCCGTGGTGGCTAGAGCAAAGTGGGTAAGAAAAGAAGAGCACAGAGAAATATTTTAAAAAGGAAGTCCAGGTCATGTTTAGTATTGTAGGTGTTTTATGGGATCTTGGCTTTTACTCTGAGTAGTGTTAGAAGTCACTAGATCGACCATTTTCATTAGTCGCTAGGTATTTTTTGATTTCCTCTTTGATTTCTTCAGTGATCCAATGATTGTTTAGTAGCATATTGTTTAGCTTCCACATGTGTTTGTGTTTTTTACAGTTTTTTTTTCTTGTGGTTTATTTCTAACCTTATAGCTCTGTGATTGGAAAAGATGTTTTGATATGATTTCAATTTTCTTAAATTTACCGAGGCTGCCTTTGTGGCCCAGCCATCCTGGAGAATGTTCCATGTGTACTTGTAAGAATGTGTATTCTGCTGCTTTGGGATGGAATGCCCTATAAATATCAACTATGTTTTCAAAATATCACCCTTACTTATCATGATAGAATTGACTTTGGGAAGAGTGGAAGCTGGGACACTCGGGAGGAGGCTATTGTAATAATTTGGACAAGGTGGATTAAGTAGATGCATGAGGCAGATGGCGTGACAGTAATGAAGGATGCAGGGAGGGTTGGGATCTGGTGACGTGTTGGTGGCAGCGTTTAGAGGACTTGCAGATGAAAGGCGTGGACAGAGAAGAGATGACCAACCCCAGAGTTTTGGGTCTGAGCAAATGAAAAGAGTTGCCATTTCCCGAGATGGAGAAGACCGAAGGTAGAACAGGCCTTCCAATGTCAGTTTGCTCTGTGAAGTTCCTAATACCCTTTAGATGCCAGCTGGAGATGCAGGGTTGGAATCAGAGACATGCAAGTTTAAAGTTCCTGGGAGATCCACCTGGAGATCAGAGGAGGGGTTATCAGCAAGCAGATGGTATTTCAGGACAAAAAACTAACGAGATCACCTAGCAGCAGCAGCAGGACGGAGTTAGTACAGAGAGAGAAGAGGTGAGCCCAGTGACGGGCCCTGGAGCCTTTCAGTATTTAAAAGAGGGGAGGTGAAGAAAATAGGCAAAGAAAAATGAGGAGTAGTCCCTGAGGTGGAAGTAAAATCAAGGCAGAGTAACTCCTGGAAGCAAAAGAGGAAATGCTTCCAGGGGGAGGAGGGTAAGAAACTATGTGTGCCCACTGCCACTGAGAGGGCATTAGATGTAGCATATAGTAACCACAGTAAACGTGTATTACTATGCAACAATCAAATAGACAAATTTACTTGGATATCTAGACATGAAAGATATTCCATTTAACTTGTGGAAAACAAAAACAAATAGAACAAGTCTAATAGTACAATCAGTGTAGTCAGATGCAATTTTTATTTTAAAAAAGATGTATATGAATAATTTATAAATATATAGAAAAGAGAAATACACACCAAATTTTCAATGTGATTACCTTTGGGAAGAGGATTAGAACAGAAGAAAGGATGGAAGGGAGGAATATCATTTTTAACTCTGTCTATATTATTTGAATCTTCAAATATAACAATGTGTTCACATGTCACTTTTGCAATTTAAAAAAACTGAAAGGGTAATTATGAGGATGATGAGAAAAGCAAATGTTTTTAACATCAGATTCTTTCTTTTGTACCAACTCTTTCTGATTAAAACTCATTTCGAAGGAGAGAGGCGAGGAGAAAGAGACAGAGCATTTTTGACGTTTTTGATAAGGATGCATTTATTGAATAAGGATGAATGTATTGAACCAAAAAGAGGCTATATTGTAGATTTCTAACCAAAGAAGAAACCTGTTTGGACTTGCCAGCAGACTGCAGTAGCTAGATCAACTGGAAGCAGCTTGAATATTGCTTAGCACAGCGGGGACCCTCGGTCTCTGTTGACTGAATCTGAAATTTCTCTTTTGTTTGGTGTTTATGAAATATACCTGCCTATGTGGAATCCTGAAGTCATATTTCCACTTACTTAAATGTATAGACATTTTAGAAACTGAAGATGTCTTTGAAGTGTGGAGCCATCTCTTCCTTGAATAATTGATGAAACAAGGTCCTGAGAGCTTAGGATACTTATTCAAAGTCACATATTATGTATGTTCTATATATAGTCATTCAGTCCTGTCCGACTCTTTGTGACATCATGGACTGCAGCATGCCAGGCTTCCCTGTCCTTCACCAACTCCTGGAGCTTGCTCAAACGCATGTCCATCGAGTGAGTGATGCCATCCAACCATCTCATCCTCTGTTTTCTCCTTCTCCTCCTGCCTTCAATCTTTCCCAGCATCAGGGTCTTTTCAAATGAGTCAATTCTTCCCATCAGGTGGCCAAAGTATTGGAGTTTCAGCTTCAACATCAGTCTTTCCAATGAATATTAAGGGTTGACTTCCTTTAGGATTGACTGGTTTGATCTCATTGCACTCCAACGGACTCTCAAGAGTCTTCTCCAGCAACCCAGTTTGAAAGCATCAGTTCTTCAGTGCTCACCCTTCTTTATGGTCCAATTCTCACATCCATACATGACTACTGGAAAAACCATAGCTTTGGCAAGATGGACCTTTGTCAGCAATGTAATGTCTCTGCTTTTTAATACGCTAAGTTGGTCATAGCTTTTCTTCCAAGGAGCAAGTGTCTTTCAATTTCATGACTGCAGTCACCATCTTCAGAGATTCTGGAGCCCCGGAAAATAAAGTCTCTCACTGTTTCCATTGTATCCCCATCTATTTGTCTTGAAGTGATGGGACTGGATGCCATGATCTTAGTTTTCTGAATGCTGAGCTTTAAGCCAACTTTTTCACTCTCTTCTTTCACTTTCATCAAGAGGCTATTTAGTTACTCTTCGCTTTCTGCCATAAGGGTGGTGTCATNTGCCAGCAGACTGCAGTAGCTAGATCAACTGGAAGCAGCTTGAATATTGCTTAGCACAGCGGGGACCCTCGGTCTCTGTTGACTGAATCTGAAATTTCTCTTTTGTTTGGTGTTTATGAAATATACCTGCCTATGTGGAATCCTGAAGTCATATTTCCACTTACTTAAATGTATAGACATTTTAGAAACTGAAGATGTCTTTGAAGTGTGGAGCCATCTCTTCCTTGAATAATTGATGAAACAAGGTCCTGAGAGCTTAGGATACTTATTCAAAGTCACATATTATGTATGTTCTATATATAGTCATTCAGTCCTGTCCGACTCTTTGTGACATCATGGACTGCAGCATGCCAGGCTTCCCTGTCCTTCACCAACTCCTGGAGCTTGCTCAAACGCATGTCCATCGAGTGAGTGATGCCATCCAACCATCTCATCCTCTGTTTTCTCCTTCTCCTCCTGCCTTCAATCTTTCCCAGCATCAGGGTCTTTTCAAATGAGTCAATTCTTCCCATCAGGTGGCCAAAGTATTGGAGTTTCAGCTTCAACATCAGTCTTTCCAATGAATATTAAGGGTTGACTTCCTTTAGGATTGACTGGTTTGATCTCATTGCACTCCAACGGACTCTCAAGAGTCTTCTCCAGCAACCCAGTTTGAAAGCATCAGTTCTTCAGTGCTCACCCTTCTTTATGGTCCAATTCTCACATCCATACATGACTACTGGAAAAACCATAGCTTTGGCAAGATGGACCTTTGTCAGCAATGTAACGTCTCTGCTTTTTAATACGCTAAGTTGGTCATAGCTTTTCTTCCAAGGAGCAAGTGTCTTTCAATTTCATGACTGCAGTCACCATCTTCAGAGATTCTGGAGCCCCGGAAAATAAAGTCTCTCACTGTTTCCATTGTATCCCCATCTATTTGTCTTGAAGTGATGGGACTGGATGCCATGATCTTAGTTTTCTGAATGCTGAGCTTTAAGCCAACTTTTTCACTCTCTTCTTTCACTTTCATCAAGAGGCTATTTAGTTACTCTTCGCTTTCTGCCATAAGGGTGGTGTCATCTGCGTATCTGAGGTTATTGACATTTCTCCTGGCAATCTTAATTCCAGCTTGTACTTTATCCAGCCCAGCATTTCACATAATGTACTCTGCATATAAGTTAAATAAGCAGGGTGACAATATTCAGCCCTGATGTACTTCTTTCCTGATTTGGAACCAGTCTGTTGTTCCATGTCCAGTTCTAACTGTTGCTTCTTGACCTGCATACAGATTTTTCAGGAGGCAGGTAAGGTGGTCTGGTATTCCCATCTCATTAAGAATTTTCCACAGTTTGTTGTGATCCATACAGTCAAAGACTTTGGCCACAGTTGATAAAGCAGAAGTAAATGTTTTTCTGGAACACTTTTGCTTTTTTGATGATCCAACAGATGTTGGCAATTTGATCTCTGGTTCCTCTGCCTTGTCTAAAATCCAGCGTGAATATCTGGAAGTCATGGTTCACGTACTGTTGAAGCCTGGCTTGGAGAATTTTGAGCATTACTTTGCTAGTGTGTGTTGAGTTGTATGGCTCAGATGGTAAAGCGTCTGCCTGCAATGACCTGATTGATCCTGGGTTCAATCCCTGGGTCAGGAAGACCCCCTGGAGAAGGAAATGGCAGCCCACTCCAATACTCTTGCCTAGAAAATCCCATGGACGGAGGAGCCTGGTAGGCTACATCCATGGTGTCACAGAGTCGGACACGACTGAGCAACTTCACACTTTGCTAGCATGTGAGATGAGTGCAATTGTGCAGTAGTTTGAACATTCTTTGGCATTGCCCTTCTTTGGGATCAGAATGAAAACTGACCTTTTCCAGTTCTGTAGCCACTGCTGAGTTTTCCAAATTTGCTGGCATACTGAGTGCAGCACTTTCACAGCATCATCTTTTAAGATTTGAAATAGCTCAAATGGAATTCCATCACACCTCCACTAGCTTTGTTCGTAGTGATGCTTCCTAAGGCCCACTTGACTTTGCATTCCAGGATGTCTGGCTCGAGATGCGTGATCACACCATCGTGGTTATCTGGGCTATGAAGATCTTTTTTTGTATAGTTTTGTGCATTCTTGCCACCTCTTCTTAATATCTTCTACTTCTGTTAGGTCCCTACCATTTCTGTCCTTTATTGTGCCCATCTTTGCATGAAATGTTCCCTTTGTATTTCTAATTTTCTTGAAGAGATCTCTGGTCTTTCCCATTCTATTGTTTTCCTCTATTTCTTTGCATTGATTACTGAGGAAGGCTTTCTTATCACTCCTTGCTGTTCTTAGAAACTCTGCATTCAAATGGGTATATCTTTCCTTTTTTTCCTTTGCCTTTCACTTCTTTTCTCCGCTATTTGTAAGGCCTCTCAAGACAACCATTTTGCCTTTTTGCATTTCTTTTTCTTGGGGATGGTCTTGATCACTTCCTCCTGTTCAATGTCATGAACATCCATCCATAATTCTTCAGGCACTCTGTCTATCAGATCTAATCCCTTGAATCTGTGTATATACATGTAATTCCTTTTATATACATGTAATCTATTTATATACATATAATTTTTATACATCTAATCCCTTGAATCTATACATATACATACATATATACATATTTCAGCTTTACTGAGATATAATTGAGAAATTCTATATCTCTATTGGGGCTTGCTTGGGAAATTCCATGGACAGAGAAGCTTGGTGGGCTACATCCATAGGATTGCAAAAGAGTTGGACAGGACTTAGCGACTAAACAACAACAAGAAACATCTCTACTGAGCTATCATTTATTAAGTAGTTGGTGCCACGAAACATGCTAAGCACTTTATATTCTCATTGAATCGTCACAGTAATCAATAATATAATAGAGGAATCATCCCCATTTTATAGAGGAGGGCACTGAAGTTCAAGTTCACCAGCTTAGCTAAGTGGCAGAGTTGAGGTTTGAAAGTATGTCCCATAACCTGAAGTCTGTGTTCTTAAACATCGTGCAGCATTGCTGGTCACTGAGAGTGTTTTTTGGGCCATGCCCTGGGTGGCGTAGAGAAATCAGTAAGAAAGAGATTCTATGCTGCAGGAGCTCACCATCCAGTAGGAAAGGCAGCCACGAAGGCAAGTAAGGCACATAGTTCAATAGTTCAGCAAGCACACACATGGACAGAGATGAGTACATGGACAACCTAGAGAAGGACATGATTGACCTTGTTTGGACAGAAGTTGGGAAGTGTTCCTAAGGAAACAGGGCTTGTGTTGGGTCTTGAACATGGTCAGAACCCACGCCTCCTGACTCAGCCAAAGGCTTTCAGCTAGAACACAGAGAAAAATAACACAAAATACTAAAACCGAAACCTCAAAGCTGCACTACCCTGGCAAAAGCATCTGTCTACAATGTGGGAGACCCGGGTTCAATCCCTGGGTCGAGAAGATCCGCTGGAGAAGGAAATGGCAACCCACTCCAGTTCTATTGCCTGGAAAATCCCATGGACAGAGGAGCCTGGTAGGCTACAGTCCATGAGGTCGCAAAAAGTCAGACACGACTGAGCAACTTCACTTCACTTCACTCATAGAGTAGACACTCAGTAAATGTTATTTGGAATCAAGTTTGAACTAAAAAGGAATTTGAGGAAGAAGAAACAATAAGGCTGTCTCAATTCCATATGAATTCAATTCCATATAAAAATTTCACTGTTTTTTCCTTGAATTTCAAAATTCACAGTGGTGCACCATAGATTACACATGAGTATAATGTGTCAGTAATAACATTAACTAACATTATTTTACTCTTATTATTCTAAATGTTTTAAAATGTTTATAAAAATGGACCTACCTTCACTTTGGTTCCGACACTGATTCTTGCCTGTTGGCCCATTGCTAGAAAAGTGATTGAAATCTTGTCTTGTTCTAAGATGCGGATTCCAACATAATGGTTCAAAGCCAGAAACACAGGCTTAAATGAAACAAAGGGTGAGGAGGTGACAGAACTTGACCAATTCCAAGCCCTTACTCTGTTGCCAGCTTGATCTGAATATTGACCACCCAAGATATTGATGTATACCCTGAGGGGAAAGGAGGTTAAAAATCATAAACAGGAACATTATAATTCAGCCTTGAAATTAGCTCTGCCACTTGCTAACCAAAGAGAGTAGCAGTTTATACTGGCCAATAGTCTATGGCTTCCCTGATGGCTCAGCGGTAAAGAATCCACCCGCAATGCAGGGGACACAGGAGACACGAGTTCAATCCCTGGTTCAGGAAGATTCCCTGGAGTAGGAAACGGCAACCTACTCCACTATTCCTGCCTGGAAAATCCCATGGACAGAGGAGCCTGCTGGGTTACAGTCCACGGGGTCACAAAGAGTTGGACACAACTGCACACACACACGATATGCACAGTAGCATATGAATAGTGGAAAACCTCATATAATCATAGGAGCCATAATACTGTGACAGAATTCCATACTAATTTGAAGTACTGGGTGTAGTTTAATACCTAGTGATAAACTAAAATGCGTCCAGGGGTGGAACCAGGATGATAAAGGGATCTGGAAAATGATGTGCTGGGGAGGATTAAGAGGGAGCAGGGAAGATTTAGTCTGGACATGAAAAAACACAAGAAGGCAGGCTCTGCCTGGAAGACGGGCGAGGACTGGTGCTTAGATTTTTCCTGTGCCAGTATGGATATCAGTGAATGTAAGTTCTAGGAACAGAGAAGGCGATGGCACCCCACTCCAGTACTCTTGCCTAGAAAATCCCATGGACAAAGGAGCCTGGTAGGCTGCGGTCCATGGGGTCGCGAAGAGTCGGACACGACTGAGCGACTTCCCTTTCACTTTTCACTTTCATGCATTGGAGAAGGAAATGGCAACCCACTCCAGTGTTCTTGCCTGGAGAATCCCAGGGACAGGGGAGCCTGGTAGGCTGCCGTCTATGGGGTCACACAGAGTCAGGCACGACTGAAGTGACTTAGCAGCAACAGCAAGTTCTAGGAAAGGCTGTACTGGCCTCAGTACTGAGACTTGTTTTCTAACAGCAACTAGGGGCCCAGGACTTCTTCTAGGATATCAAGGCTGGTGTGGGTAGAAAGGGCTCAGGGAACATCTTTGAGATCACTGTGGTTGAGAAGAGCCCAGTAATGGAATAGAAGGGGGAACTGACACCAGCCAGGTGCCCCAGTCTCTTAGAGTCGCTAATGCCACATTTTACTACATTACCAACAGAAGCAGCCCTGTACTGTCTGAGATCTGGTGTCACTAGTGACTGCCATTCTATTCCATGATCTCCTCTGCACACTCTCACATTCTTCCATCTTGGCTCACCATGTATTTCTTAGGGAGAGAGGATAGGTAGGGTTCTAGATACTTAGAAAGTTGGCTTAATTTGATAATAAGTTACTTTTTTAAAATCAGATGAATCAGCCATGAGGGGCCCCTGAGTAAGATAACTTACATCTTATTTTCCCAATTTTGAGTAGCAGCAGTAATCTAATAGCAAAAATACAAATGAGAAATTGAGGTGGTTATCTTATTGTTTCTGGGAAGGAGATTTAGTTTTATCATGCTATGTGGGCGAAGAAAACATTTGGTTAACATTATCTAGATAAATTGTGTGCCATTTACATAGTATGTAGTGGCAAGGATTCAGGGTGTGTCTTCAAGGAATTTCAATCCTACAGGAGAGGTGGGCTTGCTACACAAGAGGCTATGAGGGTGTTAAGGATCCATGTCAGGGGGCCCAGAGATCATTTGGTGGGTAGGAAGGGTTCATTGGTACAGAAAAGTCCTAGAAGCCAGTGAATATTTGGTGACAATTAATATTGTGGCTTACCAAATCAATGTAATACAGAATTACTGCTGTTATTGTTCAGCTGTCAACTCGTGTCTCTTTTGCCACCCCACAGACTAAGGCCTGCCAGGCTCCTCTGTCCATGGAGTTTTCCAGGCAAGAATACTGGAGTGGGTTGCCATTTCCTTCTCCAGGGAATGTCCCAGACCTAGGGATCAAACCCAGGTCTCCTGCATTGACAGGCAGATTCTTTACTACTCAGCCACCAGGGAAGCTCCACAGAATTGCTACTGAACCCTGAAGGATAAGTAGAAATCCTCCAAAATAATTGGGGATAATGGTTTGACTACTCCTTTGAACTAAAAGTGCAATATTAATAGCTCCCTGTGTCCTAACTTTCTCAAGTACTGGCAGAGTGTTCAAACTTTTGTCAATTTATTGGCAGAGTTTCTCAAGATGAGATTGTTATACTTGTAAATAGTTTAAAGGCAGAGAATATCTCTTGCTGAAAAACTTAAAAAGTTGAAACTGTATTCGAAGTTAGAACCCAAATTTCACTTTCTCAGGATAAATGAAATAATACAAGGTCACAGAGCATATAAATAGTAGATCAAAGGCATCAGGACCTTAATCGCTAGAGATTTTATATATTGTTGTTAAGAATTAATTTTTAAAGAATTATATAGTTGCTCATAGGAAAAGTGCTGTTCATTGGGTTGCCTTGTTGTTTAGTCACTAAGTTGTATCTGACTCTTTTTGTGACCCCATGGACCGTAATCCACCAGGCCCCTCTGTTCATGGGATTTCCCAGACAAGAATACTGGAGTGGGTTGCCATTTCCTTCTCCAATGGGATGCCTACTTGTTAGGAGTATATCTCAAACAACAACAGAGTATGACAGCTGTCCTTTGAAAATTATTTCCATTGATGAGGCCAGCCAGCATTTAGGCTAAAGAGAGACTGCTAGGTTTATATCTCACATCCCTAGAGTGGCTGTATAATTTATCTAGAAGGTTTTTTTTTCCTAATATTAAAAGTGTACAGCTATATTTTCTTGCTGCTTATAGAAAAAATATGATGAGCTTTGTTTTATGTAACTGCCTGGGATTTTTCCACTGCGTATGGGGTGGCATAAATAAAAACCTTCTCTGAATTGAACATTCCTATCCTATGACCACTAATTTAAATAAATCTTCTCAAATTCATTTTTGTCTTTCTAGTTATAAGATGAATAAAATCTGGCGATCTAATGCATAGCACAGTGATTTTCATTAACACCGCAGTTATGTAGTTGAAAGTTGCTAAGACAGTGGATCTTAAATGTCTTAGAAAAAAATGGTAATTATGTGACATGATGCAGTTGTTAGCGAATGCTACAGAGGTAATCATTTTGCACCATATAAGTGTATCAAATCAATAACCATTGTACACTTGTAACGTACCCAGTATATGTCAGTTATATTTCAAAAAAGTGGAAAAAAGGAGAAATAAAATTTCATGAAACTTGAGAAACAAAATGACTGCAGGAGGAATCTAGAAGCCTACCAGACATTTCCATTGGGATGATAGCAGGAACTTCTACCAGAAGAATCTAGCAATGCCAGGATTGCAGGGTTAGTGGGCGTGTCTTCTTGGACTATACAAGTGAAACCATTTATCTTGTTGGGCACTCGGATGATGGCTAGGTTTCCAGATGGGTAACTGAGATCAGTTAAGGTCATTTGAGTTATTCTAATGGTCTTTGACTAGACTGAGAATAAATTTAATTTATGAGAGAGTCCTTTGAAGCTATAAAGCATTCTGAAAATGAATGGGAAGCACCGGTAATTACCAAAAAATTTTATGCTTTCTGTGTGCATCAAAATATATTTATGAGACACAAAAATCCTCACCAAAAATACCAACAAATGGAATCTAGCAAAATATAAAAAGGATTATATGTACAACGACAAACCGGAGTCTATCCCAGGAATGTAAGGTTGGATTACCATCTAAAAATAAATTGACAGAAACATACTACATTGATAGAGAAAAGAGCAAAGATAGAGATGATCATTGCAATAGACACAGAAAAAGCATCTGACCATATCCAATACCTCATCATGATAAATGACTCAATGAACTAGGAACAGAAAGGAACCTCCTCAACCAAATAAGGCATGTCTAACAAAAACCCAGTTAACATCACAATTACTGATGGCAGACTAGGTGTTTTCCCCCTAAGAATAGGAAGCAGACAAAAATGTCCACTCTCCCCACTTCCATTCAACCTCATGCTAGATGTTCCAATCAGGAAAATATTATGGAAGAAAAAGAAATGAAGGCATCTGCATTGGAAACAGAAGAAGTTAAAAGTCCAGCAGTGAAGGAAACACAAAATTGATTCTGAATCATTTTGAAAATCAGCCTTAGTCTTCAAAGAGTGAAAAGGAATTAAAGCCAGGGCAGGAAATGAGAAGTAATGCTACAAGTTGGAAAGTTACTTAAAAATGTTTTGATATAATGAAAGAAAAACCTACTCTCTTTCTCATAGGGCTTGGGGAACGAAAACTTCTTTACACTTCTTATGCCATAGTCATTTTTCTGGGTTCTTGATGGGGTTTGACTAAACATTTAGGCAGCTATGGCTAAAAATGACTTTCTCCTACAAATGAGGCCCTTGGTTCACCAAAAACTCCTCCTAATTTCATAGCTTTATTTTGCTTTCCCAGAGATATTAAATGGCCTTTGTGTCAAAAGAGCAAATGGCCTGGCCATCAGGCAGAAGTTCAAGTGATTAATAACTTAGTGTTCCATAAAATGGATATTGAATTTTTGTATTAAAAAACAACGAACTGCTCATGGATGTGTGACTGGTACACATTTTCTGGGGGAAAAAATCTAGTAAAGCTTTTTTCTTACCCAGAATTTCTATCTCTAGGTATTTAATTCAAGGAAGTAAGTAAAGTATCCACAAAGCTGTTCATTTAGCCACTGTATAAAACAGCCCCAAATTGTGAAACCACCTTTGATCAGTAGTAGTGGATAGAGTAAAGGAATTATAGTTCCTCCATATGATGGAATACCATATGCATATAAAGATAGTGTAGTATCTCTGTATTTATTGCATATTATTACTCATAATGTTTATGAGTATTTATTGTCTAATATTATTATGTAAAGGGAGCAAGTTATAAAATAATGAAGAACTTGTTTAGAATTAATTTTTAAAGACTCGTATAATTGCTCCTCAGAAAAAAACAAGGAAAGATTTATAAACAGATGTTAATAGCTTTGCTCTGTGTGATAGGATTTGGTCATATCTATCTTTTTCCTTCATAGTTTTTTATTCTTTAGCTTTCTTTTTGTGAATAAATAAGCTAATGAAAATAAGTTGTTGAAAGAAAGGATACAATATTTGCGTTGTCCCGTCTGGAAATGAAGTCAGAAACTTGCTCCCGTGTTTGTAGTGCTTTTCAAAGAGCTCATTTGTCACGATCTACACAGAAAACAAAAGGACAGTTATATGATGACAACAGACATCCTTTGCTTGCTAGATAGTGATACAAACCATTTCTTAATTTAAATTTTTAGTCCTGCATCACCAACAGGGGACAATCCTTAGGAATCATTAAAGATTGTCCCTAAGCCATGTAGATAACTTAATAAAATCTTTCTGGCAGGAATCTGACATTACTTATATATTTAAAGAGTCTGTGTTTTTTTTGTCTTTTTTAAATTTATTTAAAAGTTAACAAATAAATGTATTCAGTAGGACAAGATAGAAGAGAGTGCTTAGGATTTAGTTAGGATTATATTTTAAGCAATTGTTCTCATCAAAACAGCAAACACTTAAAAAGAGCTTATCATATGGTAGATATTTTTTTTAAACTGAAGTATAGCTGATGTACAATATTATATAAGCTTCAATAGAGTGGTTCACAATTTTAAAGGTTATATTTCATTTATACTTAATATAAAATATGGGCTGTATTCTCTGTGCTGTATGGTATTATCTTTGTAGCTTATTTATTTTATACATAGTTGTTTGTACCTCTTAACCTCCTATCCCTATCTTGCTCTTCCCCACTTCCCTCTCCCCACTGAAAAATACTGGTTTGTTCTCTACATCTGTGAGTCTGCTTTTCATTATATTCACTAGTTTATTTTCTTTTCAGTAGGTTCAGTTCAGTTCAGTCGCTCAGTCGTGTCCGACTCTTTGCGACCCCATGAATCGCAGCACACCAGGCCTCCCTGTCCATCACCAACTCCCCAAGTTCACTCAGACTCACGTTCCTGATGCCATCCAGCCATCTCATTCTCTGTCGTCCCCTTCTCCTCCTGCCCCCAATCCCTCCCAGCATCAGAGTCTTTTCCAATGAGTCAGCTCTTCGCATGAGGTGGCCAAAGTACTGGAGTGTCAGCTTTAGCGTCATTCCTTCCAAAGAAATCCCAGGGCCCATCTCCTTCAGAATGGACTGGTTGGATCTCCTTGCAGTCCAAGGGACTCTCAAGAGTCTTCTCCAACACCACAGTTCAAAAGCATCAATTCTTCGGTGCTCAGCCTTCTTCACAGTCCAACTCTCACATCCATACAGGACCACAGGAAAAACCATAGCCTTGACTAGATGGACCTTTGTCGGCAAAGTAATGTCTCTGCTTTTGAATATGCTATCTAAGTTGCTCATAACTTTTCTTCCAAGGAGTAAGCATCTTTTAATTTCATGGCTACAGTCACCATCTGCAGTGATTTTGTGATACAATGCAGTATTGGTCTTCTCTGACTTATTTCACATAGTCAAATACCCTCCATCCATGTTGCAACAAATGGCAAAACTTCATTCTTTTTTTTATGGCTGAGTACTATTCATATCTATGTATGTTAGTCATTCAGCTGTGTCCAACTCTTTGCATCCCTGTGGATTGTAGCCCACCAGGCTCCTCTGTCCTTGGAATTCTCCAGGCAAGAATACAGGAGTGGGTTGCCATTCTCTTCCCCAGAGGATCTTCCCAACGCAGGGACTGAACCTGTGTATCCTGCCTTTCAAGCAGATTCTTTACCATCAGAGCCACCAGGGTAAGGCCATTCATATGTATCTGTGTGCGCGTGCATGTGTGTGTGTGTGTGTGTGTGTGGCGTCTTCTTTATCCATTCATCTGTTGATGGACACTTAGGTTGTTTCTATGTCTTGGCTATTGTACAATAAATAATGCTGCTATGAACATTGTGGTGTGTGTCTCTTTGCGAATTAGCATTTTCATTTGTTCATGTATACGCTCAAGAGTGGAAGTGCATATGGTAATTCTATTTTTAGGTTTTTGGGGAAACACCATACTGTTTTCTGTAGTGATTGCCCCAAGGTACATTCCCTCTAACAGTGTATAAAGATTCCCGTTTCTCCACATCCTTGCCAATATCTGTTATTTGTGTTCTTTTGAACGACGCCATTCTTAACAGCTGTGAGGTGATATCTTATTGTGGCTTTAATTTGCATTTCCTTGATGATTAGTGACGTTGAGCATCTTTTAATGTGCCCGTTGCCCGCCTTTATGTCCTCTTTAAAAAAAATGTCTATTCAGGTCTTATGCCAGTTTTTCAACCAAGTTTATTTTTTATTTATCTGCTTTTACTTTATACACATATTGCTGTGAAAACAGAAGATTAAAAAAAAAAAAAACCCAGCTCTAGCACAATGGAGATATCCTATATCCTGAATGTAGAGGTGATTATATAACTATCAAAATTAATGGAGCCGTACATATAAAAAAGGTGAGTTTCACTATAAATTATACTTCAATAGAATGACTTTACAGTCTAGTATAAGCTGTAGCATCTGGTGTCTCTTCAAGGTTGCTCTTGAAATTCATTTGAGCAAAATACTAGTGAAATATGGGAAGATGAAGAAAGAAATACTGAGAGATATTCTGTATTATAGCTCTAAGCCTAACTATTTTATTATCTAGGTAATACTCAATAGGAAAATGAATTTTACCCAACAGTGTTTTATAATGAACTAAAAATTCAGTTTAACTCTCTTTCTTCCTAATCTTGAATTATAATAAAATGGATATAAGAATTCTTAGGTAGGGCTAATCTAAATTTTCATGTAAATTTATTTTGAAAGATATGTTTCTCATTTTTAGGAAATATAAAATACATTCAAAGAAGCACTAAAATATGCTATTTTGTGAATGGATAGTTATAACATGAACATCCATGTTATCACCATTTGGGTCAAGAAATAGAACAGTGCTAAAACTCCAGAAGTCCCCTGTGTGCTAACCCAAAGTCAGTGTTCTATAATATCTAAACAATATAGTTTCTTTCCCATTTTGAATTTTATGTAAATGAAATCATATAATGGTAATTTTTAATATTTTATTTCTTTTAATCAACATTACATTTGTAAGATTCATATGTGTCCCAGTGTGTAGCCATAGTCCAATAGCTTCCATTTGTATATAGTATTCAATTGAATGACTTCATTATTTATTAATCCATTGTATTTTTAATGGCTATCTGGGTTTTTCCCAGTTTTTGACTTATAAATGATGATACTCTGAACACTCTTATGCATGTATGCTGGTACCCAGTTCCTCTCAGATCTTATATCCAGAGGAAGAATTGTTGAATTCCACTTTACAAAAGAATATGTGTCTTTCACTTTACAAAAAAACTGCCAAAATGATTTTCAAGCTGTTGTACCAATTTGCATTCCCACTACAGGCTAAATTGTAAGGACTGTTATTCTACATCCTTTCTAACATTCAGTAGTATCAGACTTTACAATTTATTTATTTAGCCAATATGATAGGTACGTACATACATGTGTGTGTGTGTGTGTCGCTCCGTCCTGTCTTGCCCAACTCTTTGTGACTCTATGCACTGTAGCCCACCAGGCTCCTCTGCCAGTGTACACTGATCTCTAATTGTGGTTTCAGTTTTCTTCTCCTAGGTTACTGAAGAGGTTGAGCATCTTTTCACGTGTTTATTGATCATTTGGATTTTTTCCTTGGAGAAGTGGTCAAGTTTTTTTTAGTTCATTTCTTTCTACTAGGGAGACTTTTTTTCATGTTGATTTATAAAAATTCTTTATACATTTAGGATAAAAGCCCTTTGTATATCATATGTGCTATAAAATATCTCCCTTCTTGGCTTTTCTTTTAAATTTTAATTTATCAATTCCTTTATGGATATTGCTTTTTAGAATTAGTAAATCTTTCCCTAACCTGAAATAATAAAACTGTTCATCTATTTTTTAAAAAATCATTGTCGTTTTACATTTCACATTTAAAATCCACTGGAAATGAAATATTATTTCAACTTCATTAAAAAATATGGATATCTAACTGTCCCAGCACCAGGTGTTGCCAACATTTTCCTTTCTCCATTACCTTGTAGCATCACTGCTAGCACATATCAGATGTCTGTGTGTGGATAAGTTGGATTCTGTATCATGGATTTTTTGTTTATCCTGCCCCTAAGCTATACCATCTTAATTACTATACTTAATGTTGTTGTTGCTCACTTGCTCAGTTGTGTCTGACTCTTTGTGACCCCATGGACTGCAGCATGCCAGACTTCCCTGTTTATCACCAACTCTCTCTGTCATTATCTGAGGTTGATATTTCTCCCAGCCTTCTTGATTCCAGCTTGTGAGTCATCTAGCCCAGCATTTTGCATAATATACTCTGCATATTGAAGAAGGGAATGGCAACCTACTCCAGTATTCTTATCTGGAGAATCCCATGGACAGAGGAGCCTGGCATGCTACAGTCCACAGAATTCTCCAGCTCAGAATACTAGAGTGGGTAGTTGTTTCCTTCTCAAGGAGATCTTCCCAACCCAAGGAGTGAACCCAGGTCTTCCACATTGCAGACGTATTCTTTACCAGCTGAGCCACCAGGGAAGCCCACAGATACTGGAGTGGGCAGCCTATCCCTTCTCCAGCAGATCTTCCTGACCCAGGAATCAAATTGCATTGCAGGAGGATTCTATACTTATATAAAAATAAATTGATATAAAAGATATTCAAAGCAACATTATTTAGTAAAACAAAAGAACTTTTAATAATTTTTATTTCCAATACCAGTAGAATGGTTAGATACTATATGAAAAGGCTCATAGATATTAAAATGATGTTAATGTAACCTATGGGCTTTCCTGGTGGCTCAGTGGTAAAGAATCCCCCTGCCAATGTGGGAAATGCAGGTTTGATCCCTGAGTTGGAAAGATCCTTTGGAAAAGGAAATGGCAACCCACTCCAGTATTCTTGCCTGGGAAATCCCATGGACAGAGGAGCCTGGAGGGCTACAGTCCATGAGGTTGTAAAAGAATAGGACACAACTTAGTGACTAAACAAGAGCAATGTAAGCTATATAATATCATGGGAAAATTGTTGAAAATTAGGGCAACCCATTCCAATGTTGTTGCCTGGAGAATCCCGTGGACAGAGAAGCCTGGTGGGTTACAGTCCATGGGGTCACAAAGAGTCAGACACAACTGAGCGAGTAACACAATAACACAAAGTTAAAAGTAGAAAAAATTACATATGTAATATAATTAGGTCTGTTAACAAAAACCTATGCTTAAAAACTCTGGAACAGTGCTGTCTAATAGAACTTTTATTGACCATAAAAGTTTTCTATAACTGCCTTGAAATATGGTTGCCATTAGTCACACACAATTATTTAAAACTTGAAATTTAGCTAGTGTGACTGAAGAATTAAATTTAAAACTTATTTTATTTTAATTCCTTTAAACTTGGATAGCCATGTGAAATATTTGTTACCACATTGGGCAGTGTAGATCTAGATAATATTGAAATATTAATCATGATTTTGGGGATGAGGCTGAGACTTCTGGTGATTTTCTACCATAGATTTTAGGTTTCTAAAGGGTTCCAAATGTTCCTCACTATACAGTGTTCACATTTTTAAGTAAAAAGGCTTTAACCAAAATAGCCCCTCACAAGACACAGGTAAGGTAGTGTTATAAAGTCTGCATGTATGCATGCTAAGTCACATTAGTCTTGTCTGACTCTTTGTGACCCTATGGACTGTAGCCCACTAGGCTCCTTTGTCCATGGGATTCTCTAGGCAAGAATACTGGAATGGGTGGCCACGCACTACTTCAGGGAACTTCCCAACCCAAGGATCGAACCTGTATCTCCCACAGTTCCTACACTGCAGGTGGATTTTTTTTTACCACTGAGCCACCAAGGAAGCCCATTATTCTAAAGTAGAAGTTAAAAGGCCAAGTCTGTACCAATTCTTTATGACTAATAGTTAAACGTGTCCTGTAACCAAGCCACCATCTTCATCGAGACAGCTTTTATAATTTTAGGTAAAACTGGTTTTTAAAGAGTAGCAAATTAAAAAATTACAAGCTAATTACCTTTCCACAGGCTATCCTAGAATCACAGCAAACAATGGATATATTTCTTTTGTCCAGCTGATAACCAGTTAGTTCTTCCTTAACTGACTCTACTTCTGGAATATCCACAGAAAATTGATAGGAAATTGTTTTATAGTGTTTTGCATCTAATGGGACAAGAATCACACGAAAATACATATATGTTTAAAACTTTCCAAAATCTCTCTTCTGAAATGAAATTTTAAACTCTATTACAAATGCATTGAGTCACTGGACACTTTTTTCTATTGGCATTCTTTTTTTAATGAAAGAAGAATGAGGAGCTTCATTAAATTAAATTAAGGGGCCCTCTTTTGTTAAAAAAATGAGAACATTCTCATTTTGTTGGAAGAACAAAAATGATTTTCATTATGTGGAATTTTTTGGCTGTAGGTTTAGTAGGAAAGAGTTGAATCCCAAGGAACTTTATACTAGAGGTTGAGTTGGGAAAAAAAAAAAGTGTTCTCAAAGTATCTTTTCAATAGCTCTGAGTTTCAGAGGAGCCTGATGCTCAGAAATATTAAAAATAAAATTCAACTCCAATTGTACAGCCTATAAGGAGAAAAGCAAAAATAAACCTCTAGAACTTCTGATTCTAAAATTGATGCCCCTTCAGTGGAACTAGTACTGCAGCTATACTGGCCAGCTGACCAATGGGGCCAATCTATAAGAAAGGAATCTGATTTATTTTTGACAGACTTTCCATATCCTAGCTTGAAACAAAATGGAATGTATGCTTTACTAAAAGAGAGACAATGAGCTCAAAAGCTCTTTCTAGCTCTCTGTGAAATGCTCTATGTGCTAAGTTGCTTCAGTCATGTCTGACTCTTTGCAACCCTATGGACCGGAGCCCACCAGGCTCCCCTGTCCATGGGTATTCTCCAGGCAAGAATATTGGAGTGGGTTTCCATTCCATCCTCCAGGGGATCTTCTGAACACAAGGATCAAACCTACATTTCTTATGTCTCCTGCATTGGCCGGCAGGTTCTTTACCATTAGTGCTACCTGGGAAGCTCCCAAGTGCTCTCTGGTGGTGGTGGTTTAGTCACTAATTCCTGTACGACTCTTGCGACCCCATGGACAGTAGTCTGCCAGGCTCCTCAGTCCATGGGATTCTCTAGGCAAGAATACTAGAGTGGATTGCCATTTCCTTCTTCAGGTGATCTTCTGACCAAGGAATTGAACCTGGGTCTCCTGAATGGCAGGCAGATTCTTTACTGACTGAGCTATGAGGGAAGCCAGTCGAAGTCAGTGCTCTATGCTGCTGCTGCTGCTAAGTCACTTCACTCGTGTCTGACTCTGTGCAACCCCATAGACGGCAGCCCACCAGGCTCCCCCGTCCCTGGAATTCTCCAGGCAAGAACACTGGAGTGGGTTGCCATTTCCTTCTCCAATGCATGAAAGTGAAAACTGAAAGTGAAGTTGCTCAGTCGTGTCCGACTCTTCGCGACCCCATGGACTGCAGCCCACCAGGCTCCTCCGTCCATGGGATTCTCCAGACAAGAGTACTGGAGTGGGGTGCCACTGCCTTCTCTGCAGTGCTCTATAGATGCTGCTAAGTTATTTCAATCAATCACAGCAGTGAACTGAAGACTCAAAACGTCAAAAGCTAGGTGATAAGAAAGTGGGGTTTTCTGACTTCTAGCCATTTTGACTGAGGCATTGACCAAAATGAAAAATTTTAATAGTATTTTTTAAATACATCAGTTTTTGCCCTTGGTCAAACACATGAGCTCTCTGATGTATAATTGATCTATAACAGCAGCTTTGAGGAACTTACCTTCTTCAGAGAAAGTAGGCTGTTCTTTTCTTAATATTTCATAGTGTTTGGCCATTTGTCGCTCTTGTTTTCTACAAAATTAAAGACATGATGCACAAGTCTGAACTGTGTTCCAAGTTTAAAACAGTATACTATAGTGTGGTGGGAGAAGGAGGAGGTGGTGGTGAATCACTTACAGATGAGTCCAAAGCAGGACCCAGAGCCTAAATTCCAGGTGGATAATGGTCATTCATGACCCAGAAGGAAAGACCTGAGACACGGAATCAGCGGTTGTAGCCTTTCAATGTGAGTCAGCAGGCCCTGAGAAAGGGGAATACCTGCCACTAGGCCTTCATTCGACTGCAGCCACTCCAACCACTCCCTATGGTGAACCTAGAGGAAACTCGGAGAATGCAGGATTACAGACCTCAGTTAGCTAAGGGCTATAAGAAGTCCAAGACAGCCGCTTGGCTTTACCTGCCCCCACCCCGATAAACCTCACATGTATTTCATTGGATAAAGCCTTCTCTAACTGCGAGATGCCCCATGACCTGCAACCAGAGGATTATACATTCTGAAAAAGACATTATTCAAAGGACTGTCTCCAACCTGGACAGAAGGACCCTTATCTGATGACACAGATTTACATCAAGATAAAGATGATGTGCAGAGAAAAACCCACGCCCCCAAAGAGATTATGTTATGCTCTGAGCCCAAGTCTCCGAATAGACCGAGAGAACAAATCTACCACAGTAATGCAAAAGCAAGAAGGGAGTTTATTGCTAACTTGAGTTAGGGCACTCTGCCCCCTCCAACGCAGTGGAGAGAAGCGAGGGAGCCCCGAATCTAGAATTACAGGAGTATTTATAGGTTTTAGACAAAGACAGAGATTTGGCATAAGCTGATTGGTTATACAATATGTGTGCGCGGGTTTAGGGTTTTGTATCTCTTACAGATTGTTCTGTACCAAGAGCAGGTGGAGTTATTTTCTGATAAGGTCTCCATTATGTTATCCCGGATGGCCTTGAGCCCATGGAGTCCAAATGACTCAGGAATTTTCCCTGGCCTAGTAGCTTTAAATAAGCCAGTCATGGCGGCTGTGAGGCTTTACAATTACAGCCGCTCCTCCAAACAGATCCAGCAGAAATAACCACAGAAGTCACCCCAGAGCCCCTTAAAAGAACAGGGCGAGAACTCCATGACCCCACCGAGGTAGGGTCTACGAGTCCCGTGTAAGCATTAAAGAAGTCACAGAAGACTGACCATCTGTCCCTCATCACCCCAGTAAAGATTTCTTGGGGTTCATGTCTCAAGGAAAATTTGAAGTAGGAGATAGATGGGTCACTGGACTGAACAGCTGGTGATTTTCAAACAGAGCAAAACTGAAGTTTGTCCTCAGCCAGACAAGAATGACACGTATTTCCCTTCCTCCACTGATATGGAGGGAATAAACTAACGGGGGAATTTGTAGCAGTGAAAAGGAAAAATGAGGAATGAGTTTTTCTTTTTCACTTCTCTGAGAGCAAAGAAGATAAAGAGAACAGTGAGCAAGCCTGAACACTCCTAGTTTATTTTACATTAACTGCTCCTAATTCTGCACATCTGTAAGTTTGCTTTTCTGCCCCCTAACTCTGCAGGAGCTACACTTCACTGGACTCTATGCTAAATACATCACCTATCCAGTGTTTTCAACAGCCTTTCCCTTGTAGTTACATGTCAGAAAGAAGGCCTCAGAGCCTCCAAACTGCCAGATGCAGTTACTGGGTTACTGACGCCAGTTTATGACTGTCTTTGAAACAAAGCAAAAGGAAGAAATCTAGATCCCATCACGTTTGTTTCCTCATCACTGACTCCTGACTGTGAGCACTTGCCTTAGGGGCATAGTTCTTGAGGCAGGAGCATAAGGTGTCCCCCTCTCTGCCAGTTGAGAGTAAAAGCCACCATTCTATTTCTTTCAAAAAAAGAAGTATACTGTAATTTTTTACTGTTTACATGCCATTCCTTATTCTTTGTATCTGTTATTACTTGTAAACCCAGTCATTTAACCAGTGCATGTGTGTTTATACTGTACTTAGTGGACAAATTTCCCTAATATATTAATAGGAATTCCCAATTTCCCTGAGAATTTGGGATGGGTAAATTTTCTACTCTAAAAGTCAGTGAGCTCACTGAGTTTCTGATACCTTCTGACTCTCATAACGTCCACCAGGAACTGCATGAGGTTTGCTTTAGCCAATTTTTGTTTCTTCACTGGGAATGCATCTACAAAATTATCTGCTTTGAAAAAATGAGGTTTTACAAAAGGCGTTCTAGAGCTTCCCTGGTGGTCCAGTAGTTGTGAATCCACCTGCCAGTGCAAGGGACATGAGTTCAATCCCTGGTCTGGAAAGATCCCACATGCCACTAAGCACCCAGACTACAACTACGGAGCCCACAGGACACAGTTACTGAAGTGCTTGCACCCTCGAGCCCACACTGTGCGGCAAGAGAAGCCGCCACAAACAGAAGCCTATGCGCCACAGAGAGCAAGCAGCACCCGCTTGCTGCAACTAGAGAAAGCCTGCGTGTAGCACGAAGACCCAGGACAGGCAAAAATAAATAAGTAAATAAGTCTTAAAAAAAAAAAAAAGGCTTTCTAATTAAGTGGGCCTATCTGAGTTCCAATATCAAAGGCTCCCTGTTACCTCCGCAAAGCTTTTTCTTTCGCTTTGAGTCTGTCAACTTCACTGCCATGGGCGGCATGAGGGTTAATACTGATTAATTCAGCTTTAGAGCTCTGGATTTTTTGGTTTTCTTCACAGATGTAGTCGACCAGATTTTGGAAATAACCACAACAGGAGGCCTGAAAAACAAAGACGTTATTTTCTTCTCCTCAGCCCTAGATGAAGGTAATTACAGGAAGGGAAAAACATAAAGCCCAAAATGGCTAATGGGGTTTTAGATAACAATCTATCATATTTTTTTAAAGCGGGGGGGCTAACAGCTTTACTGAGGTATAATTCCCATATCACACAATTCACCCATTTCAAGTGTACAATTCAATAATTTTTAGTATATTCACAGAAGTGTGCAGTGATTGCAACAATCAATTTTAGAACGTAAAACCTGAACTCAATAACAGTTACTCCTTCTTCTCCCTACATGGCTGCCACTAATCTATCTGCTGTCTCTGTAGATTTGCTTATTCTGTATGTTAATATAAATGGAATGTGGTGCTTTGTAACTGGCTTTTTTCACCTAGCATAATATTTTCACTTATGTTGAAGCATGTTTAAATGTTTCATGTCTTTTTATGGCTGCATAAGATTCCATAGTATGGGAGGAGGAACAAGATGGTGTTGGAGTAGGTGGACGTGGAGTTCATCTCTCGCCACAGATACACCTTCAGACACAGAAGTGCATGCAGAACACCAGCTGAGAGCTGACAGGAGTACCTGACCAGCGGAAAAGAATACATAGACCCATGCAAAACTCAGTAGGACGAAGAAACTAGGGGGAAAAACAGGAGTGTCAGTAGGACTGGGCCTGCCCTTGGTGGGTGGGGGAACTGAAGCAGGGGTCCAGTCCCCACAGCGGGGCAATTGTCTGAGTCAGAGGAGAAATATAAAGGCTGAGAGTGAAAGAGCTGATCTGTGGCAGCCTCAATGGAATGAGAATCAGACAGTTCTTGCTGCAGCCATACGTACCCCAGACAGGGACACAGGTCCCCTAGAAGGTGCAACAGCTGGGAGCTGGAGTTTAGGGATTGTGGAGCAATCCCGGGGCGCGCGCTGCTGTTGACTGCGGAGAGACGGTTTGAGGGGATGTGAGGGAGGAGATTGTGATGGGAAATGCCTGTGGAGGAAAGCTGGGCAGCCACAGAAGCAAGGCAATACTACTGAGTCATGTGTATGGGGTGGAGCCATCACCATAGCCTCTCTCCCCTACACGCCAGCATTGGCAGCTGAAAATAGAGAGGCTGGCCCATCAAACGCCTCACCACTGAACTACAGAGTAGGACCCCAGCCAGGGGGGCCCCCTTATGTGCCTGACATGCCTAACAATAGAGAAGGACCCCAGGCAAGGGAACCCTCCAAGTGCCTAAACAGGCAGAGCTACAGAGAAAGACTGTTAGGGCCATAACTCCTGCAGTGGAGGCAGTCCGTGTCCCTGCACACTTGGCACTGCCAGGGTCCCTGCAAGCCAAGAAGATGCACCACTCTCATGCTCAACCCTCACTGGGGCAGAGCTGCCACAGGCCAAAAAGGTCTTGCATCTATGCATGCAGGGTCACTTTGGTCATATCCAATTCTTTCAACCCTGTGGACTGTGGCCTGCCAGGCTTCTCTGTCGGGGGGGCTCTCCAGGCAAGAATACTGGAGTGTATTGGCCAATACTGGTTGCCATACCCTTCTAGAGCCCTAACCTGCTTAGGGCTGGCTTATTTCCTGCTGCCCTAACCACCAACTCCTCTGAGCATCTGGTCACAGAAGCCCTGCGACCCAAGCAGCTGCACTACCTCCACACCTGGCCCTCACTGGGGCAGACCCAAATCCTCCAGTGCAGTCTCAGGTGCAAACCCCAGTGGACGACCCACACATTTGGAAATAAAAGCACAACTGAAACTCAGAGGCAGTGTGGCTAAGGAAGAAGACCCAAAACCTTCCCACCAACTAAAAGCTGTGGATTAAATCCACATGATCAACTAGGCAGACTCTGTGTCTATGGAATATATAAAAGGACATTGAGAGCTCCCACAAAAGAAAACACACTAGTTCTGATAGCTGTGGACACTGGAGGCAAGAACACACAGCAGTAGCACCAGATTAGAATCTGAGCTGCCCCCACAGCAGGTCCAGTGACCAGCACAGTGTTGGAGCGCATCCTAGGGAGGTAAGGTGGACTGTGACTTCCAGCAAAGGAAAGGACTCTGACAGCAGTAACTCAAGAGAAACACTTATTATTCTTATATTTTGACTTGTTTTACAGATTCTTTTGGATTCTTTTTTTCTCCCCACCCCACTTCTGTTGTAGTTGTCAATTTTATTGGCACTATGAAATCTAATTAAGCTTTTTTTTTTTTTNTATATAAAAGGACATTGAGAGCTCCCACAAAAGAAAACACACTAGTTCTGATAGCTGTGGACACTGGAGGCAAGAACACACAGCAGTAGCACCAGATTAGAATCTGAGCTGCCCCCACAGCAGGTCCAGTGACCAGCACAGTGTTGGAGCGCATCCTAGGGAGGTAAGGTGGACTGTGACTTCCAGCAAAGGAAAGGACTCTGACAGCAGTAACTCAAGAGAAACACTTATTATTCTTATATTTTGACTTGTTTTACAGATTCTTTTGGATTCTTTTTTTCTCCCCACCCCACTTCTGTTGTAGTTGTCAATTTTATTGGCACTATGAAATCTAATTAAGCTTTTTTTTTTTTTCTCATCACATTTTTTATTGTTGTTATAAACCTCTGCCTTTTTGTGGGCTTTTGCTGTTCTGGGGAGTTTTCCTTTTTTTTTTTCCTCTCGTTTCTTCTTCCTTTTTTTCTTTTCTCTTTTTTAATTTTAATTTTCTTAAATATGTTATTATTTTTTTCTACATTTATTCCTATGTTTGCTTTTCCTACTGTTCTTTTCCCCTTGCAATTAATCTTTAATGTATATAAATCTTCTTTATCTACCTCTATTTATCTTTGCATATCTATTTTTTTCTTTCCTTTACTCTCAACATATTTGTTAGTTTTGTTTTCATTGCTTTATTCCCAACTTAGCACCTTGATTTAGTTATATTTTCCAGTTTGTGGTTTAGTTTTGCTGTTAACTGGTAGATATAACTCTTGGTTTCCTTTGTTCACCAGATCAATCTATTGTACTTTATTTTTGTTGGACTGTTTTGATTTTGCTTATGGGTGTATATTCCATTATTTTAATTATTGTTTGCCTGATTTTGTAACTGCCATTTGTCTGGGGTTCATCTTTGGTTTCTCATTTTTGGGTATTTGTTTTCACCCCACTTAATGCCATAACAAACCACTTGTGAAATCTTCGTTCNATTTGTTAGTTTTGTTTTCATTGCTTTATTCCCAACTTAGCACCTTGATTTAGTTATATTTTCCAGTTTGTGGTTTAGTTTTGCTGTTAACTGGTAGATATAACTCTTGGTTTCCTTTGTTCACCAGATCAATCTATTGTACTTTATTTTTGTTGGACTGTTTTGATTTTGCTTATGGGTGTATATTCCATTATTTTAATTATTGTTTGCCTGATTTTGTAACTGCCATTTGTCTGGGGTTCATCTTTGGTTTCTTATTTTTGGGTATTTGTTTTCACCCCACTTAATGCCATAACAAACCACTTGTGAAATCTTCGTTCTTGACCAGAGTTCAAGTCCTGAGCCTTTGGAATGGGAGCACTGACTCCAAGACCCTAGACTACCAGAGAACTAACCCTAGGGAATATCAAATAGTGAAAACTCACACAAAGGAAACCACTTGAATACAAGACCCGGCATCACCTAACCACCAGTAGCACCCTGTGCAGGACACCTCATCTAAACAATAAACAAAACGAAAATTCATCAGCAGACAGGATTAGCACCTCACTCAGCCTTACCCAGCAAAGGGCAAAACAAAGAAGCAAACAAAAAACTCAGCACAAATCTCACCCTATACGAAGCTTACATAGGCCACTGGGCCAACCTTAGGAGGGAAGAAACCACAATAAAGAAAGAATTCTGCCATGAAGTTTGGGAAAAGGAGACCTCAAACACAATGAGTTAAAAAAATAATGAAAAGGCAGAGAAATACTACACAAATGAAGGAACAAACTAGAAACACAGGAGTCCAAGGGGAAATAGGCAAACTACTTGAAAAAGAATTCAGAATAACGGTAGTAAAGATGATCAAAAAACCTTGAAAACAAAATGGAGAAAATGTAAGAATCAATTAACAACGATCTAGAAGAATGAAAGAATAAACATACAGAAACAAACAGCACAATTACTGAAGTTAAAAATACTCTAGAAGGAATCAACAGGAGAATATCTGAAGCAGAAGAACAAATCAGAGAGCTGGGAGATAAAATGGTGGAAATAACTTCTGAAGAGCCGAATAAAGTAAAAAGAATGAAAAGAGCTGAGGACAGTCTCAGAGACCTCTGGGACATATCAAATGTCCCAACATTCAATTTATAGGGGTTCCAGAATAAGAAGAGGAAAAGAAACAGAAAAAGAAAATTTTTGAAGAGATTATAGTTGAAAATTTCCTCAACTGGAAAAGGAAATAGTCAATCAAGTACAAGAGGCACAAAGAGTCCCATACAGGGTAAAGCCAAGGAGAAACACGCCAAGACACATACTAATCAAACTAACAAAGACTAAATCCAAAGAAAGAATATTAAAAGTATCAAGGGAGAAGCAACAAGTAACATACAAGGGAAACCCCATACACGTAACAGCTGATCTTTCAGCAGAAACTCTGCAGGCCAGAAGGGAATGGCAGGATATATTTAAAGTACTGAAAGGGGAAAATCTACAACCAAGATTACTTCACCTGGCAAGGATCTCATTCAAAATTGATGGAGAAATCAAAAGCTTTTCAGACAAGCAAAAGTTAAGAGAATTCAGTGCCACCAAACCAGCTTTACAACAAGTTTTAAAGGGACTTATATAGTCAAGAAATACAAGAGAAGAAAAAATATCTACAAAATCAATCCCAAACAATTAAGAAAATGACAATAGGAATATACACATCAACAATTACTTTAAATGTAAATGGATTAAATGCTCCAACCAACAGACAAAGGCTGGTTGAATGGATAATAAAATAAGACCCATATATATGCTGTCTACAAGAAACCCACTTCAGACCTCAAGACTCATATAGACTGAAAGTGAGAGGATGGAAAAATATACTCCATGCAAATGGGAAGCAAAACAAAGCTGGAGTAGTAATCCTCATATCAGACAAACTAGATGTTAAAATAAAGAAGATTACAAGAGATAAGGAAGGTCACTACATAATGATCAAGGGATCAATCAAAGAGGAAGACATAACAATTGTAAATATCTATGCACCCAACATAGGAGCACCTCAATACATAAGACAAACACTAACAGACATAAAAGGAGAAATTGACAGTAACACAATAATAGTAGGAGACTTTAACAACCCACTCACACCAATGGACAGATCATCAACACAGAAAATTAATAAGGAAACAAATCTTAAATAATACACCAGATGAGATGGATCTCATTGATATCTTCAGGACATTCCATCCAAATGCAGAAGAATACATCTTCTTCTCAAGTGTACATGGAACATTCTCTAGAATAGACAACATCTTGGGTTACAAATCAAACCTCAGTAAATTTAAGAAAACTGAAATTGTATCATGCATCTTCTCTGACCACAGTGCTACGAGACTAGGTATCAATTACAAGAAAAGAATTGTAAAAAACACAAACACATGGAGATTAAACAACACATTTCTAAATAACCAACATGTTACTGAAGAAATGAAAAGGGAAATCAAAAAATTTCTAGAAACAAATGACAATGAAAACTTAACAACTCAAAACCTATGGGAGGCAGCAAAAGCAGTTCTAAGAGGGAAGTTTATAGCAATACAATCCTATCTTAAGAAACAAGAAAAACCTCAAATAGACAACCTAACTTTACATCTAAAACAACTGGAAAAACAAGAACAAAAAATCCCAAAATTAGTAGAAGGAAAGAAATCATAAATATCAGAGCAGAAATAAGTGAAAAAGAAATGAAAGAAACAATAGTAAAGATTAATAAAACTAAAAGGTGGTTCTTTGAGAAGATAAACAAAATTGACAAACCTTTAGCCAGACTCATAAAGAAAAAATGAGAGAAGAATCAAATCAACAAAATTAGAAATGAAAAAGGAGAGGTTAAACAGATAGAAATACAAATGCAGAAATACAAAGGCTTATAAGAGACTATTATGAACAACTATATGGCAATAAAATGGATAACCTGGAAGAAATGGACAGATGCTTAGTAAAGTTCAATCTTCCAAGACTGAACAAGGAAGAAACAGAAATTATGAAAAACCAAATTACAAGCACTGAAATTGAAGCTGTGATAAAAAAATCTCCCCAAAACAAAAGCCCAGGACCAGATGGCTTCACAGGAGAATTCTATCAAACATTTAAAGAGCCAGTGCTATCCTTCTAAAACTTTCAAAAATTGTAGAGAAAGGAACACTTCCAAACTCATTCTATGGGGCCACCATCACCCTGACACCAAAACCAGACAAAGACAACACACGAAAAGAAAACTACAGGTCAATATCCCTAGTGAACATAGGTGCAAAAATCCTCAACAAAATTTTAGCAAACAGAATTCAGCAACACATCAAAAAAGCTCATACACCATGATCAAGTTGTGTTTATTCCATGGATGCAAGGATTCTTCAATACCTGCGTTGAAGAATGCAAGTATTCTTGCAAATCAATCAATGTGAATATGATATTAACAAATCAAAAGATAAAAACCATATGATAATCTCAGCAGATGCAGAAAAAGCCTTTGACAAAATTCAGCACCCATTTATAATGAAAACTCTTCAAAAACTGGGCATAGAAGGAACCTATCTCAACATAGTAAAGGCCATATATGATAAGCCTACAGCAAACATTATTCTCAATGGTGAAAAACTGAAAGCATTCCCCCTAAGATCAGGAACAAGACAAGGGTATCCATTTTCACCACTATTATTCAACATAGTTCTGGAAGTCCTAGCTACAGCAATCAGAAAAGAAAAAGAAATAAAAGAAACCCAGATTGGAAAGGAAGTCTGTTTGCAGATGACATGATGCTGTACACAGAAAACCCTAAAGGTAGTATCAGGAAATTTGGGGTTGCAAAGAGCCAGACACGACTGAGTGACTGAACTGAACTGAACCAAATCAGTGAATTTAGCAAAGTTTCAGGATACAAAATCAATACACAGAAGTCACTTGCATTTCTATATACTAACAATGAAAAATCAGAGAGAAATTAAGGAATCAATCTCATTCACTACTACAACAAAAAGAATTAAATATCTGGGAATAAACTTACCTAAGGAGACAAAAGAACTGTACACAGAAAATTATAAGACACTGATGAAAGAAATCAAAGATGACAAAAACAGATGGAGAGATATTCCATATTCCCGGGTAGGAAGAATCAATATTGTGAAAATAACTATACTACCAAACACAACCTACAGATTCAATGCCATCCCTATCAAATTACCAATGGCATTTTTCACAGAACTAGAGCAAAAATTTTATAATTCATATGGAAACACAAAAGACCCTGAAGAGCCAAAGCAGTCTTGAGAAAGAAGTGTGGAGCTAGAGGAATCAACCTTCCTGACTTCAGATTATACTACAAAGCTACAGTCATCAATACGGTATGATACTGGCACAAAACCAGAAATATAGATCAAGGAACAAAATAGAAAGCCCAGAAAAAAACCATGCACCTATGAGTACTTTATTTTTGACAAAGGAGTCAAGAATGTACAATGGGGCAAAGACAGCCTCTTCAATAAATGGTGCCGGGAAAACTGGACAGCTACATGTAACAGAATGAAATTAAAACACTTCCTAACACCACATACAAAGATAAACTCAAAATGGATTAAAGACCTAAACCTAAGACCAGAAATTATAAAACCCTTAGAGGAAAACATAGGCAGAACACTCAGTGACATATATCAAAGCAAGATCCTCTATGACCCTCCTCCTAGAGTAATGGAAATGAAAACAAAAACAAACAAGTGGAACCTGATTAAACGTAAAAGCTTTTGCACAGCAAAGGAAACTATAAGCAAGGTGAAAAGACAAGCCTCAGAATGGGAGAAAATGATAGCAAATGAAAGAACTGACAAAGGATTAATTTCCAAAATATATAAGCAGCTCATACAACTCAATAACAGAAAAACAAACAACCCAATCAAAAACTGGGAAAAAAACCTAAACAGACATTTCTCCAAAGAAAACACACAGATGGCTAACAAACACATGAAAAGATGTTCAACATCGCTCATTATTAAAGAAATGCAAATCAAAACTATAATGAGATATTACCTCACACTGGTCAGAATGACCCTCATCAAAACGTCTGCAAACAATAAATGCTGGAGAGAGTGTGACGAAAAGCAAACACTCTTGTACTGCTGGTGGGAACGTAAACTGATACAGCGACTATGGAAGGCGGTATGGAGATTCCTTAAAAACTAGGAATAAAACCACCATATGACCCAGCAATCCCACTCCTGGGCATATACCCTGAGGAAAAGAAAATTGAAAGAGACACATCTATCCCATTGTTCATTACAGCACTATTTACAATAGCTAGAACATGGAAGCAACCTAGATGTCCATCCACAGAGAATGGATAAAGAAGTTTTGGTACATATACACAGTGGAATATTATTCAGCCATAAGAAGGAACATCTTTGAGTCAGTTCTAATGAGGTGGATGAACCTAGAGCCTATTATACAGAGATAAGTCAGAAAGAGAAAGACAAATATTGTATTCTAACATATACATATGCAATCTAGATCTAGAAAAATGGTACTGAAGAATTTATTTACAGGGCAGCAATGGAGAAACAGACATAGAGAACAGACTTATGGACATGGGGAGAGGAGAGGAGAGGGTGAGATGTATGGAAAGAGTAACATGGAAACTTATATTACCACATGTAAAACAGATAGCCAACGGGAATTTGCTGTATGGCTCAGGACACTCAAGCAGGTATCAATCTAGAGGGAAGGGATGGGGAGGGAGATGGGAGGGAGGTTCAAAAGGGAGGGGATAGATGTACACCTATGGATTATTCATGTTGAGGTTTGACAGAAAACAACAAAATTCTATAAAGTAGAGATGCTTCAATTAAAAAATAAATAAATTTTAAAAATAAAATAAAATTAATGATCTGGGAAAAAAAAAAAGATTCCATAGTCTGGATGCTCCACATTTCTTTATACTATCTTGATGAGCATCGGGGTTGTTTTCACTTTCTAGCTGTTATGGATTATGCTGCTGTGAACATTTATATGTGTTTCTGGGTGGACATATGTTGTTAGTTTTAATGGGTATATACCTAGGAATGGAATTATTTGTTGGGTTATATGGTATCTGTATGTTTAACTTTTTGAGGAATTACTGTTTAGACTTGTCCAAGGTGGTGGCATCATTTTATATTCCCCTTCAGCAATGTTTGACAATTCCAGTTTCCCTACACCCTTGCCAACAGTTGTTATTATCTGTCTTTTGGGTTATAGCCATTTAAAGGGGGTGAAATGGTATCCCACGGTGGTTATGATTTGCACTGCCCCGAGAGCTAACACAGAACCCTTTTAAGAATGGCAGTTCATGGAATTCCCTGGCAATCTAGTAGTTAGAATTTTCCACGTTTTCACTGCTGGGGGTCCAGGTTCAATCCCTATTCAGGGAACTAGGGTCCTACAAGCCATGCAGTATGGCAAAAAAAAAAAAAAAAAAAAAAAGG